>JAJGOT010000341.1:127500-392500 GCA_022457155.1 Cladopsammia gracilis | reverse complement strand
AATGAATGTGTATAGCGGTGTAGTGTAATAGGCCCAACCTTGTCCGGTCACGTTTCTCGGGTAGAGATGTGATATTTAGATGGTAAAGATGAGTCATGATCGACTTTCTTATCCAAAAAGGTTTGTGATGGTCTATATTTGAACCTGACGATTTTCATTTCTGAATGGTAGAAGAGTACTAAAAAGTTGTCTCTTTTAACCACGATTTCCTAGAGCTGGGTTATCTACGGTCTTATGAGATGTTCCTCTCACGGTCATATCAACAAGAGAAATACTTATTTTATCTAGACCTGAATCGCCTGAACAAAACCTATAAAAGGGTCTTGTAAATAAAGTAACATTTCTCGTGGATGCTTATTGTGGGGCTCACCAGTCGTGCTCGTCACCGCGAACCGCGAACACGTCCGAGCTGCCAACTGACAGTGTAAACTCAGTCTACTGCATCGTAGGTTTATTTGTCTTGTTTATTATTCGTTCGCGTTGTAGTTTCATTAGGTAAGTTTAGCAACTGCACTAGATTGACGATACGGAAACTGCACCATTATGCATCACTGACATGTCTGGAAGACGAATAAGGCCACAAATGTATATGTTGTAATGAATTTGTATAGTGGGGTGTGATAAAAACGGCCCTACTTTGTCAAGTTCATCGGGTAGGGATTCCATGGCAAGGATGAGCCATCGTGTTTGTTACAGAAACGATTTGTGGCAATAGTTTATATTTGAATCTTAAGAGTCGAGTTTGTGAATGGTAAACGGGTACTAAAAAGTTGTCGTTTCTAACCACCATTTTGAATACGTGAATTACGAATGGTCTTATGAGATACTCTTCGTACTCTTCTCACTGGAAATGTCAACAAAAGAAATAGCTGTGATCTAGACCAATCTTGTGAATAACACCACTTCAAGCATCTACTACCAATATAAAAAAAGTACCATTTCTCGTTGATGCTCAATGTCGGGTGCGCCAGCTAGAAGTATCATTATCCACAGCCGGCGTCACTTGAATAAAGTATTTGTGCAAATGATTGTCTGTAGTGATGGTTTATGGGATTTGATAGACTTAATACATTTACACGGTACTTTCTTACAAAAATAGTTTGCAATGGTTTACGTACGAATCTAAACAGTTTCATTAATACCACTGACGACTTCAAAGATCTGACTTAACACGGGTCCTGTGAGATAATCCTCTCACAGGACCTATCAACAAGAGAAATAGCTGTGATCTGAAAGAAATCTTTTGAATAACACCAATTAACAGCAAATAACACCACTAGATTGACGATGTGGAAGCCACATCAATATCCACCGCTAGTCTAAAAGAAAGAATAACTTAACAAATGTGTTTGTTGCAATGAATGTGTATAGAGGTTTAGTGTGATAGGCCCAACCTTGTCCGGTCACGTTTCTCGGGTAGAGATGTGATATTTAGATGGTAAAGATGAGTCATGACCGACTTTCTTATCCAAAAAGGTTTGCGATGGTCTATATTTGAACCTGACGATTTTCATTTCTGAATGGTAGAAGAGTAGTAAAAAGGTGTCTGTTTTAACCACGATTTCCTAGAGCTGGGTTATCTACGGTCTTATGAGATGTTCCTCTCACGGTCATATCAACGAGAGAAATATCTATTTTATCTAGACCTGACTCGCCTGAATAAAACCTATTAAAGAGTCCTGTAAATAAAGAAACATTTCTCGTGGATGCTTATTGTGGGGATCACCGGTCATGCTCGTCACCGCGAGCCGCGAACACGTCCGAGCTGCCAACTGACAGTGTAAACTCAGTCTACTGCATCGTAGGTTTATTTGTCTTGTTTGTTATTCGTTCGCGTTGTAGTTTCATTAGCTAAGTTTAGCAACTGCACTAGATTGACGATACGGAAGCCGCACCATTATACACCACCGACTTGTCTGGAAGACGAATAAGGCCACAAATGTATATGTTGTATTGAATTTGTATAGTGGAGTGTGATAAAAACTCCCTACCTTGTCCGGTCAAGTTCATCGGGTAGGGATTCCATGGCAAGGATGAGCCATCGTGTTTGTTACAGAAACGATTTGTGGTAATGATTTACATTTGAATTTGAAGAGTTGAGTTTGTGAATGGTAAACGGGCACTAAAAAGTTGTCGTTTTTAACCACCACTTTGAATACGTGAATTACGAATGGTCTTATGAGATAGTCTTCTCACGGGAAATGCCAATAAAAGAAATAGCTGTGATCTAGACCAATCTTGTGAATAACACCACTTCAAGCATCTACCAACATAAATAATTAAAAGTAACATTTCTCGTTGATGCTCAATGTGGGGTGCGCCAGCCAGAGGCATCATTATCCACAGCCGGCGTCACTTGAATAAAGTATTTGTGCAAATGATTGTCTGTAGTGATGGTTTATGGGATTTGATAGACTTAATACATTTACACGGTACTTTCTTACAAAAATAGTTTGCAATAGTTTACGTACGAATCTAAAGAGTTTCATTGATACCACGACTTCCAAGATCTGACTTAACACGGGTCCTGTGAGATAATCCTCTCACAGGACCTATCAACAAGAGAAATAGCTGTGATCTGAAAGAAATCTTTTGAATAACACCAATTAACAGCAAATCACCACTAGATTGACGATGTGGAAGCCACATCAATATCCACCGCTAGTCTAAAAGAAAGAATAACTTAACAAATGTGTTTGTTGCAATGAATGTGTATAGCAGTGTAGTGTAATAGGCCCAACCTTGTCCGGTCACGTTTCTCGGGTAGGGATTTGATATTCAGATGGTAAAGATGAGTCATGACCGACTTTCTTATCCAAAAAGGTTTGTGATGGTCTATATTTGAAACTGACGATTTTCATTTATGAATGGTAGAAGGGTTCTAAAAAGTTGTCTGTTTTAACCACGATTTCCTAGAGCTGGGTTATCTACGGTCTTATGAGATGTTCCTCTCACGGTCATATCAACAAGAGAAATACCTATTTTATCTAGACCTGAATCGTCTGAATAAAACCTATTAAAGAGTCCTGTAAAGAAAGAAACATTTCTCGTGGATGCTTATTGTGGGGCTCACCGGTCATGCTCGTTACAGCGAACACGTCTGAGCTGCCAACTACAGTGCCAACTGACAGTGTAAACTCAGTCTACTGCATCGTAGGTTTATTTGTCTTGTTTATTATTCGTTCGCGTTGTAGTTTCATTAGGTAAGTTTAGCAACTGCACTAGATTGACGATACGAAACCGCACCATTATGCATCACTGACTTGTCTAGAAGAAGAATAAGGCCACGAATGTTTATGTTGTAATGAATTTGTATAATGGAGTGTGATAAAAACGCCCTACCTTGTCCGGTCAAGTTCATCGGGTAGGGATTCCATGGCAAGGATGAGCCATCGTGTTTGTTACAGAAACGATTTGTGGTAATGATTTACATTTGAATTTGAAGAGTTTAGTTTGTGAATGGTAAACGGGTACTAAAAAGTTGTCGTTTTTAACCACCACTTTGAATACGTGAATTACGAATGGTCTTATGAGATATTCTTCTCACGCGAAATGTCAACAAAGGAAATAGCTGTGATCTAGACCAATCTTGTAAATAACACCACTTCAAGCATCTACCAATATAAATAATTAAAAGTAACATTTCTCGTTGATGCTCAATGTGGGGTGCGCCAGCCAGAGGTATCATTATCCACAGCCGGCGTCACTGGAATAAAGTATTTGTGCAAATGATTGTCTATAGTGATGGTTTATGGGATTTGATATATTTACACGGTAAAGATGAACCATAACTTTCTTACAAAAATAGTTTGCAATGGTTTACATACGAATCTGAAGAGTTTCATTGATGCCACGACTTCCAAGATCTGACACGAGTCCTATGAGATAATCTTCTCACAGGACATATCAACGAAAGAAATGGCTGTGATCTAAAAGAAATCTTTTGAATAACACCAATTTAAGCGTATAGTCTACTAAATAACGTAACATTGTTCGTTGATGCTTAATATGGGGCGCGCCGGCCATTCTCGTCACCCTTAAACCACCGCTATCGCGTCAGAGTGAATAACAACTGACTTAAAACCCGTCCACTGCTAAATACGTTTAGTTTTCGTTTTTATTATCCGTTGTAGTTTCAATAGCAAAGTTTAGCAACTGCACCGGCTAGATTGACGATGTGGAAGCCACATCAATATCCACCGCTAGTCTGAAAGAAATAATAACTTAACAAATGCATTTGTTGCAATGAATAGCGGTGGTATGATACGGTGGTATGATAGCGGTGGTATGATAGGCCCAACCTTGTCCGGTCACGTTTCTCGGGCCCGGGGGAGAAGGGTTCTCCCTATAATGGGCTATACGGGGATGCTCCGCCCGAAAGGGGTACCTTTTTGAGGCTGGAGGTATATGAAAGGGTCGGGATTTTACGAGTTGAAGTATATGAAAGGGTAGGGATTTCACGAAGAATAGGAAAGGGTAGCGAAAACACGCCGTTGAAGCATAAAAAAGGTAGGGAAAACTGCCATTTAAGTATTATAAAAAGGACCTTTCAAAATATATCAAACAGACGCACGTAAAGGGGTACCATTTTCAATGAAAGGTATGTGAAAGGGGTGTCATTTTCAATGAAGGGAATATGAAAGAGGTACCTTTTCTGTCAAAAACGGTATATGAAAGGGTAAGGGTTTGGACCTCGGGGCGGAGCATCCCCATACAAAACTTTGTTGAGTAACCCCCGGGTTCTCGGGTAGGGATTTGATATTTAGATAATAATAATAATAATAATAATAATAATAATAAAAATAATAATAATAATAATAATACAAAGACTTATATAGCGCACATATCACACATGTCTCATGGCGCTTTACATACACTTATGAGAATGTGATCGGACGTCAGCTTATGAAGGCGCCGCAGGCAGCCGCTATCGGTCCATTGTTGATCTCATCTCTCCCACCCCACCAATGAACAAGTAACACTGAGGGTGGTCACAGCCAGAGTTTGTTACGTCCTCAGTGGTTCTTTTACGTCCCCATGGGAGACGGGACCGCCATTTCTACGTGGTCATCCGAGCCACGTGAAGGTTTAACCATTTGCCGATGTCATAGCAAAGGCAGCACCTTCATCCTCAGTTATTTTAAGACCCTGAGTGTTGGTCCAGCCGGGTTTCGAACCCGAGACCTCCCGCTCTGCAGACCGGTGCTCTATCAACTGAGCTAACCAGGAGGCGGTTTAGATGGTAATTAAAGATGAGTCATGACCGACTTTCTTATCCAAAAAGGTACGTGATGGTCTATATTTGAAACTGACGATTTTCATTTCTGAATGTTAGAAGGGTACCAAAAAGTTAAGCAATACGGAGAAAACCAAAATTTTTTTTCAGTGATGAGTGACACTCTGGTTATATCCTAAAGTGAAAAGGTGTAAATCCTTTCAAAAAAGTGTAAATGTCATTTATACCACAAACGTTTCGGGCTGAGCCCTTCTTCAGTGTCATTTAAAAATGTGTGCCACGACATTCAAAAAAACTTCAAAGTGAAAAGTTAAAAAAGTTGTTTGTTTTAACCACGATTTCCTAGAGCTGGGTTATCTACGGTCTTATGAGATGTTCCTCTCACGGTCATATCAACAAGGGAAAATACCTATTTTATCTAGACCTGAATCGCCTGAATATAACCTATTAAAGGGTCTTGTAAATAAAGTAACATTTCTATGAAGCCGCAAAGCCACATCCTGAATATCCACAGCTAGTCTGAATGAAAGAATAACTTAACAAATGTATTTGTCGCCAAGCTCGTCACCAATAAACCACCGCTACCGCGTCAGAGCTGACAACTGACGGTAAAATTAGCTACTGCATCATAGCTCTATTTATCTTTTTTATTATTCGTTCGTGTTGTGGTTTTATCTCATTCTGTTAAGTTTATCAACTGCACCAGATTGAAAATGTGGAAGCTGCATGCTAACTTGATGGTATTCCGGAATACGAATTCATTCTTCTGTTTCTGATCCACTTCCAGTTGAATGTATCCTAGGCCCCTAATTGCTTTACTGAATGTTACCGGTAGACGATACAAAATTAGCTAAAATTGTTTGTTTCCTTTCATTCACAAGACACTCGACGGATTGTTGCAGAGATGAACGAAGACCTCCTTGAGGTGCGCAACTGATGCTTTAGAGATCGCTTATTGCTAAATCCAGATAATACGAAATTAGTCGTTTTCGGGACAGATGACAGATGACTTCGAAACTTCACGAGTTTCGTTTGTCTCTGTTGGGAAAGGACATCTCCCACGTGCAATCAGCCAAAGACCTTGGCGTAATCCTGGATCCGAACTTGTCTTTCGACGATCATGTCAGTGACGACCACTGTATCTGAATGTATTGCACGCCTTTTCATGTGCAAATCAACTGCGTCAAACATTGTCTTGACAATTAAAGCTCACTGTTAACCATAATAAATGCCCTAGTTTTCAGTATACTGCTCGAACGTCTGGGTAGGCTGTTCAAAACTTTGCCTGCCGGATAATTAGTGGCGCGAGAAAATATGATCATGTAACTCCCCTTTTAAAAAGTCTGCCTTGGCTGCCTGTATGTGTATGAATCAGCATATTTCCTGCCTTCGTTGCCGTATTAAATTGTGACACTTAAACTGAAGGGAGCTGAGAAACTTTACTTACTAGCATTGAAATTCATATTCTTGCTAATCTTAGTGAAATAAATCATCGCAACTAAAAGAGCCGATTTCCAAAATAATTTTATTCAGGATGGTAGCACGAGACTGGATTTTGCCGTGATGGCACCATGGTGGTGCGGTGACAGTTTTACGCGTGAAATTTACCACGGCTATGAATAACTGCAACAGGACCGCTTAAAATATATTTCCACGGGTCAAAATGCTAAAAACCCTAGATATTTATTAGAACTACATGATAAAACAGTTTCCCATTCCCAGCGAGTCGATAATAGTCGATATTATGATGTGGTACAAACAGTCGTACATTTGACCCTCATTTACTCTTTTTTACCATGGTAAACTACGCTATTTTTGACCTGTTTCTTATGTGTCGAGCGAGAGCAAAACATAGAGTTGTGGACAATTTGTCCAGGTCATCAACGTCTCTTGGTGTTAGTTGGCGGCGGAGCCCTACTAAATGCTCTGTACCCCTGAAATTGTCTTAACACAACACAACGAAGCAGTTGGAAAGCAACCAAAGGCGGAAACAGGACTGAGTAAAGCTGCTTCCCAACTTGTACTGAGGGAGACAGGTATCTTCATTGCTGCTGGCACAGGTAAGTACACTTTGCGTAATGACGTTCGTTCAATGTTAACGAGAAATTAGTAATACAGAGAATAGAAATTACCAAAACACTTTTCAACTCTAGGTGTATGCTCCAAATGCAGAAAGCTGTTAGGGCAGCTACTGCAGAAAGTCACCCCAGTAAGTCCAAGAAGTGCCAGTGAGGGCGAGGCGCTCCGAGGAATACCAGAAATACCAATTCTCCTCCTAGCCCCACGCCTATTTTGCTGATTTAGTCACTATGCGCGATGTTCTACCACCAGTCCACATGGCGGTCTGAACCCTGTTCGCTACTTACTACAGATGACAATTCCACAGATACCACAACTCGGATAAGAAAGTACTCTGTGCGCCTTTGCGCGTTAAACACTGTATACATGTATTAGCCAATACGAGCGAACGCCCTCAAATGGCCGTTACCAGAGCCTCCTTCGTGGGATCTGAGGAGCTGGGGCCTGGGTACGATAACTTATAAATGCCGGTAAGAAGTTTCAGCAGTCGCGCAGGATTAGCGTGTCATATCACCCGAAACTTCTAGATCACGTTAGGGCGCCTCCAAAACGAAGAAGTCCGCTACAGATCCACTACATCAGTAGCCTTTTGGTTGTACACTGTTAATCTGAGCGGCTGTAACCCCCCCCCCCCCCCCCCCCTTAAGTGGTTCTTTCATATGTTTTACATACTGGCGCCCCAACCCCTTTCAAAATTTGAAGGCCTCCGGCCCCGGCTACATGACTAAAATTTGTGTTTTTGAGCTTCGGGATTCCTGTGGCGCGTGGCTCAAAACTCTGACATCACTGTAACAAACGTATGGGAGAATCAGTACTATCCTAAACCTCTAATAACTTTTAAGATAGAAATAAAAAGTAAAGAAATAAAATAGAAAATCCTCAAAATAGCATCTTTTTAGTTTTGACTTTCTCGAACACCATTATCGAAACTGCAAAGTGAATTCCGTGTCACGTGTCATCTCTAAGTGTCATCTATAATTAGCCGTCACGCAATGCTGTGACCTTGTTTATGCTGCTCGCTCAGTACAGTTTTGTGTATCAAAGTTTTGACGGTGATCTTTTTACGATATTGGATGGCTAAACCAAGCGAAGATTTACAAATGAATATAAGACCTACAAAGCTTAACTCGGAAAAGTAAACTCACGCAAGTAAGGTTTTGTTAATCGAAAGAGGATTTCGTGAGATAACTTTGAGCTGACATTAATGGAATGTGATTACTTGATGCGACCAACAATTCTGCTATTTCACTAAAAAATAGCTTTATCTGCAATGATTTCTCTTTCATCGGTTTTTGTTTTGCTAATACGAGGTCGGGATGCTATATAAACAGATATGAAGAAACTTGGCTTCAGTTTATCTATGCGAACTGGTCGGTACCAAATACTTACATGTGAACAATTTGCAGCAAAATATCAAATTTCACGCTCCCATTCAAATAAGATTTCTAAAGCGCTGACTAAAAAACCCAGATTAAATATTATGTGGGCTTCAAGAGGGACATATTAGTAATTTATTGCCATAGATCAATAGATGATTGGAGAATGCTGTTTTTCACAAATCCGAATTTCATTATCGTGGTAAAACCGACCGTTGTCGCTCGAGTTGAAAATTGCTCTTCAAAATAGTGTTGCCAGACTGTCAAAATCACCCTTCATAAAAAGGAAAACTGCTCAGTATGAGGTGGTAAGTATCTATTTTCTCGGAATTGAGTGTTTGTTTGATCAGATTTGAGGTCGTTTGATTCACGCGAGCGACGTTTGGTGGTCGACCATTTTCGCCCGTCTGAACGGCTGTTTTCACGGCCCGGAGCCACGAAATCGATTTTCTCATTTTATTCCAAAATTAATTCGTATTTTGAAAAATTAACTCCAGAACATTATTAAACTCATTAATATCAACCTTTAAACCGAAAATAAAGGCAGGTTGACTTTCCAGCCGTGGCCGGAATTTTTCAATTTTGTCTGGTTTTTGCTGACATTGGCTCTTAATATCTCCAATGGGCAACAAGCTAACAACGGAGTTTTAATACTAGAAGTAAGAAGTATCTTTATGCTTACGAAAAATGTAAAAAAATTTTTGGGCAACTAAATAGCTTTTTAGTATGAAGGAATTTTTGCACCTCACTCAACGATTTCTGGCGATTTCATCAAAATTCGGTGTTAAAGAAAGTGGTTTAATTTTAATGAAATTGCAAGAAAAAGACAGGAAATGTAAAGCTAAGCATCATTCTGCTTAAAACAATGCTAGAATTAGCAAGAAAAGCTTTTTGAAGCACATTTCATGAAATTTGTCAATGAGGGTTTCTTCTCTTTAATACTTCATTTTCAATGCAAGAAAACAATGGGACACCTTCTCTACAATAACTCTGAATTTTACATTCAGGCAAAATAAGGGACAGAAAAAAGCAAAGGCTGATACATACATGTCATTTAAGTGTTTCAGACTCATCGTTAGGGTCCATTGCGATCCGGCCAAATCCAGTATATTTTTTAAAAGTTCGATCTCCTAATTCAGCTCTTCGTCGATATTTATCGTGTAGTTCATCGCTGTTGACTTTGCTATGAGAATATTCATTGCTACCTTGTTGTAATAGCTCCAGTTTATGCCAGTAAGAGTGAGACAAATAAGTTATAAAACCACGGGAGAACCATAAACGCCATCGAAAATTGTCAACATAATGTTTGGAAAACAATATTCTTTTTTGAAGTTAAATTATTGCGCCTGCGTTGTGGTCAGTATAAGTATGGACAACGGACTACCGAATTACCGGATCGACGGACAACTCGTATGGACCACGGATTACGCATAATGTAACGGATAACTTGGTGTAAAACGCATACAGGATATAAGATTTGGACCGGTTAAATTTTATAGTCGATTTTCAAACATTGATTATTTAGAACTGCAGAAAACAGTCCATAACTTTAATAAGATTTGTGACCAGAAAATTCAGTACTAAAGAGTCTGGAAAATCGAATGATTCCTTGACAGCTCTAAAATAATTCGACATTTGTCTTGTGTTTCTCGTTGCTTTTTTTTTTTTTTTTTTTTGCTTTCATTTTGGTTTATGGGTGAAACAAAGTACGAGCCCTTGGTGGATCTAGACTAGCTCATAAGGTTGGAGGCAGAAGTAAACATTCTCTGCCATTTTGAATGCCGCAGTTAACGAAAGTCAGCGCCAACAAAATACTAGTTCAAAATCGGCTTGTGATTAGGTTTCTACATTTTTGTATAATTTAATGTATATATGCTTATCTGATTGTCGCTTTAGGCCATGAAAAGATACCCCGTTTAAGACAAAAAGTGATGGAATCGAGACCCCGTTAAAAGACAAAAACCCCATTTGTAGTGAAGTACCCTATCGGGCCGCACGTCTCCGTTAAGGTCAGGTAAGGGATCGGTAGAAAAGTTATACGACAACTATGTTACTACATAATATTTTAAATCATCTAGTTAGTTATATTTAAAAAGAATTCAAAACCTTTTGGATCTTATTCTTACCTGTATATTATTTACTGCGCATAAGACATGATGGGCTCAAATCAAATCTTCAGGCATGGAAACAGATAACTTGTTAGGTCGATTGCCTTTTGAATGATTCGTCGAAAATCTTCTTTTTATTACTCTATACTCGAAACTCATCCAAGTGCAACCAAAAAAATAAATGAAACGTGAAACGTTTTATTCCATGAATTTCAAAACGTTTGTAAAAATTACCTTCTGACGTACACGCATACTTTTACCCCCACCGTGGTACAAGGGCGGGGGTTGGGGGGGGGGGGCGGGTGGGTTGATTGCAAATCCTCCCTTGGGTGTTTGCGTTTTTACAATATTTCGGAAATATTTTATCTATAATAGATAGCCTGTGATGTGCTCTACTAAAAAGTCGAATTTATCGTGAAAAATGCGGAAATTGCAAATAGTTTTTGCAAGAGTTGTGAAATATCAAACATTAAACATTTTGCTACTTTTGGTAGCAAAAGACAAATAAAAGATAACTGTCATCAAGGAATCATCCGATTTCCCAGACTCTTTGGTATTGATTTTTACTGGTCACAAATCTTTATTTCTAATGTTCGAAAAAATCAATGTTTGAAAATAAAAAATTATCCAGTCCATTAAAGCACGATTAAGCTAACCCAGGATTAGCGTCAATTTTGAATCCAGTTAAATAACTCAACAACTGAAAATTTTTCAAAGTTTTCTGCCCTTCAGTTTTGACTATAAACAGAGAATTTTAAAAATTAACCAGCCCAAATTTTATATTCTGTATGCGTTTTACAACAAATTATCCGATATATTATGCGTAGTCCGTAGTCCGTCGATCCGGTAATTCGGTAGTCCGTTGTCCATACTGACCACAACGCAGGCTCAAAAATTTAACTTCAAAATGGCGACGAATGTTTTCCAAACATCCGATGAGGGGCGGTATGGGGGGGGTCCGTCGCACGTTTCACGGGTATTAATCAAAGGCTCCTTAGAGCCAACCCGTGAATTTGAAATGCGTAACGCGTTTAAATGCAATGTGGTAAGCTTATGTTTTCACTCTGTCACGGTTCAATATATATATATTTTTAAATTAAACGTAAGGATTTTTGACAAACGCAAAAAATAAAAATACAGTACATCACTTTCATAATGTTCAGTCCGAAGAAGAAAAAAAAACGAAAAAAAATGAACGTCCCGAGCGAGATTCGAACCTGGGCCTTTCGGCTGTGTGTCCACGCTTTAGACCACTCGACCACCGTGACCACTGACTTGAGATGTGATAAAGTTTATTACTTAAATGTAGATAACCATCAAAACGCGTGTCTCAGTTGAAAATTCCTTTTAGATCGATTTTAACGTTGCATTAAAGACTCCAAATGCGAAACATCTTTAAGCTTATTGTTGTTTATATTCGTTTACACCAATTTAGTTATTGTTATCGCTGGATTCACGCTGTTCTTGTTACAAAACGCATTCGTAACAAAGCATTACGTCACTAAGTTTACAGCTGATGGAAGGAGTGAGCGAGTGACTCATTTGCATATCAGACGCCGTTACCGATAACCCGTTCATTACGCATGCGCGTATATTCACGGGTTAAAAACGATCAATAACGAATCACGGCGATTAATATTCCAATTTCACGGTTCACAGAAAATAACATAATCGCAAGGGTGTACTTTAAGTAAAATTCTCCATAATGTAGTTTTACTTAACTTTTTGGTCTTCTTTGTCGAGGGTTAGTTCCAATCCTTTTGCTTGGAAGTTATTTTGTCTTGTGTTCAACAGTTGAAACGAATGTAACGTGATTAAAGAACATTAAACACCAATCTAAACATCTTTAGAAATCGTTGTTTGTGTAAGTTACCTAGAAGAGCTTGGATGTTACTCGAACCATTCTTCCGCTCCGAGTTGTTACAGCTCGAAGAAAAGTAATTTCATCCTCGTTGTCACTGTCAACAATTGTAGGTTCACTGTCAGACTCTGTGTCATACTCAGAAGATTGATCCACAAACTCCGAGTCATCAGCACCTTGCACTAAACTTTCCTCTCCTTCCACCGAATCATCTTTGTCTTGGGAGGGGTCGTCGGATTGCTTGTCGCTGCCGTCATCAGCAGATCCGGTAGGAAATTCGCCGTCAGTAGTCCCAGTAGGACAATCAACCACTCTTCTCTCTAACCTCAACTTCTCCTTTGGTTGCAAATATGTGGCATACATGTTAAGAGGTAGCGTGCCTGCTTTGAACATAGTTGTTTCTTGGCGCACAGTGTCTCGTTTATTTTTCATTGAGTTCTAAGTTTCCCAAGCATCTCTGGACTTCGTAAACTAACCTGGTTTTGTTTTGTTTGTTTTGTTTTCTTTTTTCCGACCGTGCAAATTTTGAGTACATGTTTTTATTTAGCATGGTTACTAAGGATAACCAAGATGGCCGCTTGTTTACAGACTCTTTTCTTTGGCTTCGAATTCATTCGTGTTCGGTGTTCCTTTATTGCCAAAAGCTTCAAAATGTCCAACAAAGATAGGGAGCACTGTTTCAACACAGGTATTTTGACAATTTGAGGCTAAATTTTACAATTTATAAACACACTGACGCTCGCGTTCGTGCGTTTAATACTAGAATACATGTTTCATGCGGATCCTAATTATTCTTCAATTATTTTTATTTTTGGTCTCGGAGGCACTCTGGCAACTTTGTTAGAGAAACAAGACTCACTTTCCTACACCATCTAAAGTTAACGAATACTGTTTGCTCCACGTTGTACACCTCAAATAAATAGAATGTTCAATTACAAGACTCAGAAAGTCTGGTCAACTTAAGGCCCGTTTACACATGCGATTTTGATGCGATTGTCACGCTCTCCAATGCAACTTTTGTCGCAAGTGTAAACAAGCGGAGATTTCCTGTGCGATTCGGGTGCGACATTTGCTTTTATTTGCTGTGATTTCCCAAAAATCGCCGCCAAGTTGCACCAGGTTTCAAACATGTTCGAAACCTCTGCGACATCGCGCGATAAATCGCACCCAAATCGCACTAAAATCGCCGCCCGTTTACACATGCGATTTGAAAATGCAACTTGCGAGTGACAAAAATTGCATCGACAAGTGCGACAAAAATTACACAAAAAATCTCCTGTATAAACAGGCCTTTATATCACCGGAAAGTATAATCTATTGCAGATGTTCCCACAGATAAGCCGCACCCCCAATTTTGAACAAAAATTTTGGGCAAATGTGGCTTATACGCCAGTTTTTACGGTACATTGTAAATTTGTTTTATCGCTACATATTTTTAATTTATTCATTTTTTGGACGAGTGAATTTCACTTTTGGACAACCAAAATTTGAGTGGCACTTGTCAAATGGACAAGCGGAAAGAAAAAAAAGTTTTTTGCTCTGACATACATACATACATACATAAACTTTATTAAAGTGTCAAGGTATTTAGCTAAAAGCTAATTGTGGACACTATAAATAATTAATATGAATACAATTCAAGTATATGTAAAAAAGATATTAAAAAATATAGTCTTAGATTATAAATAATATATAGCTAATTATGGACACTATAAATAAATAATATGAATACAATTCAAATATATGTAAAAATATTAAAAATATTAAAAAATGTAGTCATAGAATATAATTAATATATAAAAATATAGTCTTAAAATATCATCAATTATAAAAATAACATGAATATATAAAATTATTACAAACAAAAACAGCAAGCAGGGGACAAACAAAGACAAACAACGACCAGACAAAACAAACAATCAAATAAACAGACGAGAACACCCCCAATACACCAGGAAGCCAGACAGCAGAAGCCACTGTGCATACCCACCACTCTAAGATGAGCATGCAAAGCAGCCACTACCGTCCAGCAAGCCAAGCACATTGAGAGCACGCACCCCTCTCCTGAATGCCTGAAGACTGGTCTTACTGCGTAGTTCCTGGCTTATCTTGCCCCATATGTATGGGCCTAAATATCTGGTACTGTGCTTACCATACTTAACAGTATTATATCTTGGAACCGGAAAATCACGTCAGAGGCTTATAGTAAATTATTTTTCACGGGAAAAAATGAAGTGTCCTTGTCGAATATCACGGATATGGGTAAATAAATTTTACCTTTCACTTATCACGACATGCATGTCATTCACAGTTCACGGATTTTAACTTTTTGTAATCACAGTTCACAGAAAATAAAAACACCCGATCACGCTTCACGTGAAACCCCCTTACCGCCCCTCTCCGATGGCGTTTATGGTTCTCCCGTGGTTTTATAACTTATTTGTCTCACTCTTACTGGCATAAACTGGAGCTATTACAACAAGGTAGCAATGATTATTCTCATAGCAAAGTCAACAGCGATGAAATGCACGATAAATATCGACAAAGAGCTGATTTTAAAAAATATACTGGATTTGGCCTGATCGCAATGGACCCTAACAAAGCGTCTGAAGCACTTAGGCCCCGTCCACACGTATCCGGATATTTTTGAAAACGGAGATTTTTTTCTCCGTATTCGAAAACATCCGCGTCCACACGGACCGTATTACAATCGTATTTGCCCGTCCACACGTATACGCGAAAATTTTTCGAATACGCTAGACTTCACATGATGAGCATGCGCAGGCTACTGGCACATGCGCGCTGTGAGAAGCATAAGCCCGCGAAAATCAAAGAGTTTGCCGCCATCTTTGTTTTGACGTCATCGTATTCGAAAACCTTCGTTTTCGACCGTCTACACGAATACGATAAATCTCCGTTTTTAAAAATCTACAGTCTGGAGAGCGTATTCAAAAACCTCCGTATTTGTTGCCGAAAACGCCGTTTACGTGTGGACGGGAGGTGCAAACGAAGAAAAAAATCTCCGTTTTCGAAAATATCCGGATACGTGTGGACGGGGCCTTAAATGACATGTATGTATCAGCCTTTGCCTTTTTTGTGTCCCTTATTGTGCCTGAAAGTAAAATTCAGAGTTATTGTAGATCGAAGAGAAGTGTTTCATTGTTTTTTTTTTTTGCATTGAAAATGAAGTATAAAAGACAGAAACCCTCATTTACAAACTTCATGAAATGAGCTTCAAAAAGCTTTTCTTGCTAATCCTAGCATTGTTTTAAGCAGAACGATGCTTAGCTTAAAATTTGCTGTTTTTTTCTTGTAATTTCATTCAAATTAAACCACTTTTTTTAATTACCGAAGTTTGACGAAATCGCCAGAAATCGTTGAGTGAGGTGCAAAAATTCCTTCATACTAAAAAGCTATTTAGTTGCCCAAAAATTTTATTATATTTTTCGAAAGCATAAACGTACGTCTTACTTCTAGTACTAAAACTACGTTGTTAACTTGTTGCCCATTGGAGATATTAAGATCTAAAATGACCTAATTTTGGCGTCTCGTTAAAATGACCAAACATGCCCTTCACTTTCGGTATTGGGAAAGCAGCAAATCAAAACAACCGATTCCAATAACACATTTTGCTACAAGACTGATAAATATAGAATACGATTTAGTAGTTTTTATTCCCAGGCTGCAATTTTTGTTGTCTTACCACTCGACTAAATTTAGCTAATTAATATGCATAAATTTGTGCCAAATGGCCATTTTTCGGGGGGGACCTACAACTCAGAGAGAATAAAAAATTTTGACCTTATATTTTGGTACATGTATCTACTCTTGACCCTCAACCTTTGTGCCAAGTTTGAGAGAAATCGGTGATTTGAGTATTATCACCTTCTGCCTGGTCCTGCCTGGTTTTCTGGTGGACGCTCTCTTAAAGGTCTCGTCCTTCGCCTTATGGGCGATAAGGATCACGGGAAAGTTTTTTGATTGTGTAGCAAACAGTGGAAAACATTATCGCCAAAAGAGCCGTGACGGGGCTGCTATCTCCCCTTATGAAAGGGGAAATCGGGGGCGTAATTCCCGGGACTTTTCGATAAATCCGTGGCGGCTCGCGGGTGGTTTTATATTGTGGTAAACAAGGTCACTTTAAAATGGATTGTAATGTCAGGAAAAGAGATCTGGCTATGGAGGCAAGAAAAAGGGACATCTGAACCAACCAAAAGTAACAAGTGGACTTTGCCATGGTCGAAGTATTACTAAAATAGTTTTCTATATGCTGTCTGATTTGGTTAATAAACGCATCTTGAATTGAATGTGTTTTTGTGCGAGTGATATTCTTTTTCTTTAATAATTAGCTCGATGGTCTCAGAGTTTTGATGGCTTTGAAAACAGGGTCTCTAGTTACCCTCCCAGGATTACTGGGTCGGAGCTGTCATCTCTCTGCTGACTATGTTGGGGCTTCTCCCTTGTGAAGAATACCTTTCGTGTTTTCACGATTTCTTTTGGGAATTATATCATGGGCTTGGGAGCTTGATAAAGAGCTCGATACAGCTATTACTCGTGGATATTTTGTACGATTGCTATACAACGGGTGGATTCCAGGGGGAACCCCATAACAGTCGGCAACGAGATGACAGCACGCGGGTTGGAACATAAGGTTACATGGGTGGAGCGTGGCGAGATAAGTGGAGACGTCCGACAGTTAGTTTTTCGAGATCCTAATCATGTTAGAGCTGGCGGACTAAACGCTCACTTCCCGTTTTGGGGAAAATTGCGAAACAGTGCCCTGTGGCGACTGATGTTTGGGTTGGATCAGGGATAAAGTTTCCATTTTCCCATATTTCCAACATCTTACAGGTTCATTCAAGGGCGAGCACTACGATTCTGACCGCCCACCCAAAGGAACGTTCAGAAATAGCATGTCATGCAAGCCTTTTGTCAGTTTTGTGCAAAAACACTTATTGATCGTCTGGTGACCGGGGCAATTGCCTTGTTAGGGAGAGTTGGGGTGGTGGAACCGCCTCATATTGTTTTACCATTGACCGAAGAGCCATCAAAGTCTCACCTCTGTCATGATGCACGTTATTTGAATCTCTGGATGAAAGATAAACCTTCTCCCCGGATACTCTAAATGCATGATTTGCCCTGTTAGATGATAAGTCCGGGTACGATCACATTCCTTCTAACGGAGAGTAGCCAAACTTTCTGTGGAATCCAATGGGGTGGCTGGTTTTTACGTATAATACTTTGCCTTCTGGCTAGAAGATGTCCCTATTTATTTATCACACAACAGGCTGTCTAACGACTGGTTTTTCCGTCCAATTGGTATCCCTTGTCTCCTATATATTGACGATCGACAATATATCGATGGCCAGCTTCAGGTCTCGTTGGATGAAGGGGAATATGGTACCTTGGGCACGGCAGATGAACGCAATTTTGTAGCCGCCAAATCAACAATTTTTTCTTGGTAACCTACTACTTGGTGAGACTAAGCTATTCTCTTGGTTTATCAAAATCTATTTTGATCCCAGTGAAAATTGTTCCATACTTTTGTTTCTTGGCAGACTCATCAAGAGAAGTTTTCATTTAATTCCAAAGAAGAAGTGCAAATTCATCGCACTTGTCCGGGAGACACTTGATGCCTCCTATGTCTACGTTAAAACCTTACAACGCCTTGCAGGGAAATGTGACTCCCTCTCTAAGGCTGTGCCAGCGGCAAGGTTATTTACAAGAGAAATAAATGCAGCCTTCTCGAAAGCTTACGTTCTCCGAAGTCGATTCTGTTGCGTGTCGCCCTGCGACAAGAGATTTGCTACTGGATGTCTCTTGAACATTGAGATAGCCCAATACCGTAGCATGATGAACGTCATATTCAAGTTTCAGTAGCCACGGATGCAACCCATTCGCTTTTTTTTATAGTTTGGGGTAGGTTTGGGAGATTGTAAGGGTTGGGGTATTTGATTTATGGAATTGAGGTTTGTTGTAAGTAAGAATTGAAGTATATGGGAGTCATCGTAGAGTTTATGAAATAAAGATGGACAGTATGGCTTGGGCGGCGCTGAGCAATATTATCCCCATATCTTATCTCAACTGAGCATGAATAAGAGTGTTATGAAATAGATTACTATCTATATTCGAGCATGATTGTTCCTTATTACTCTCCTTACTACTTTCCAGATTCCCTTAAGTCTCTTTTTAGGATTATTTTGATCAATAAACACCCTTTTGCGTTTTAAAAACGTTTCTACAGCAGGCGTTTTGAACGCAAAAGAAAACAGATGCAAAGAAATTTGCATCAACGAGCGTGCATTGCAATGTTTCAGTCACGGAAGAATGTAGTGCGCACTAATTAGAAATCATTACTGAGCATAACTTAAAAAAATAGATTTGTAACGCAAATGTTTTGGCCGGTTCGTACGTCGCCTTCACCTATAAATTTAAAGGCGTTCCGGTGAATCAATGTCAATGAAACTTTCAGATAATATTTTGCACATCGGTAAGCTAGCGTGGTTAACGTTTTAAAAAAAATCCATCGAGCCGTTACTGAGATTTCTGCAAAAGCGATAAAAATCGAAAAATACCCAAAAATTGCACATTAAGCGATGTTAGGCAAAATGGTAGTTCTCAAGATCGCAAAAGAGAAAGTAAACAAAACATTGAAGGTTTACAAACATAACATCAAGCTATGTTACCGCGGCCACGATGCAGTGTCTTAACCACCAGACCATCAAAGCTGTAGATAATATAATCGAATAAAAGTAATAAGAGGGTTCCGAAACATTCTGACAAGTTTGGAAGCAATAAAATTGCACAGTACAAAAAAACGCATCATCGCTAGACTCCATGTCGATTTTCAGTTTCCCAGCCATCGCCCACTTTAAGTTCTTTACCGGTAGCTTCAAAGTTCAAACTTTTAATCATGCGGACTTACACTGAACTAAATTTGCATGAAAAATTAGCACCTCGGAAAAAAAAACAAAGCAGCTAGTTACATGTGCATGCTAGAACAATAAACCCGCACTTTGTTTAAGTTCAAATAAATTTAATAATAACAAAACGCATTAAGGTTTCATAAAATCATTATGTCAACAAAAGCTAGCGCTGTTTTTTTTTTAGAACAACTCAAATCCATGTACTACACAAATGATAAGGAAATCAAGAACAAAATGTTAGAATGAAGTAACTTTACGTACGTAGCGTGAATTTACTATGAGACCGTATTGCAGTCCTAAAGCAGGGGTACAGGAAGGGTACTTAAAGGGTACAGGAGGGGTTCGGGAGTTTTCACCACCACCACCACAATTCTATTGTTTTCTCCACCACCACAATTCTATTGTTTTCACCACCACCACCACCACCACCACCACCACCACCACAATTCTTTTATTTTCACCACCACCGCCACCACCACCACAATTCTATTATTTTCGGAACCTTCTAATTAGCTTTATTCGATTATATTATCCACAGCTTTGATGGTTTAGTGGTTAAGACACTGCGTCGTGGCTGCGGTAACCCAGGTTCGAGTCCTGGTCAAGGCATGTTGTTTTGCTCTGTCTGGAAAGGATATCTGTGTCAGTTGTGTTTTGTTTTGAAGTGATCTGGTATAAAGCGGGTAAGTTTGGGCCGGCTTTTTGTTCCTATTGTTTTGAAAAGAGAAGACGTTTATTCATTTTCATTTCTTTAACAGGGGAAGGCAGGGGAAGGCAGAATAACACAAAAGGTATAGGTAGTTGACGTCATGATTAATACATAATAATTGATTTACCTATACCTATACCTATACCAAACTATACCTACCTATACAGTAAAACGGCTTAAAATGCTGACCTACTACTACTCTTTTCCATTTCATTAGCAATTTCGAATAAGTTTTATATTTTTAATTAAAATTCATTTCTGTAACATATTTCCACTAACGATGGCAGTTGTGGCCGCCGAAAGATGTCTTCAAAATTAAAACGTATATCAGCCTATGATACATGGTTCAACATATGTTGATCGACAGATGTTGCAACGGCAGTGTATCATGCCTTGTTGAATGTTGTAATAGGCCATTCAACATGTTGAACGTTGTTGAACAAAAATAGACAGGCTCTATTCCGATCAACAAGTTGCAACTTGTTGAACGACCTTAGTCAATCATTTTAAAATGCTGAATGTGTTTTCTACTCATTCAACAAGTTGCAACATCGTGCAACATTTGCTCAGCAACAAATGTTGAACCGTATATCATTCGCTGATCGTTCAACATTTGTTGCTTAGCAAATGTCGAACAATGAGAAATTGAGAAAAATAGAGCCTGCCTTTATTTTCGTTTAACAAGGCCTATTTCAACTTTCAACATGGCAAGAAACACTGTTCAACATTTGTTGAGCAGCAGTCGCAAGATCTGTTGAATGCAACAAACCTACCTCCAGAAAGTCAGGATCACGTTTAGCTATCTCATGCTCAATATCTTGGTATTTTTTATAAATCTCCAGGCATAAGTCCTGAGTGTCGTTAGTTAAGGTTGTGCTGGATGCAAGTTTCTTGTGCGTGCTGAGAACTTTACGAATAGCAGAATTGTTGACTTCGCCGTTTGTATTAAGCGAGGTCTGAAAAGAAACAAGGCGAAAGTGAAAGAAAATAATTGAATAATCTGTGAAACCTTAGAAGATAAATGTGTGCAGCAAGAAAATGGTTCTGTTCAGTGTCACAGTTGCGATTAACGTTTGACGATGATCGCCCAGCACCTCTCCTAACAGTACAGTAAAAGTACAAGTTTAGTCAAGTGGCCTTTACGTGCCTGTCGCGCAAGACAACCTCATCCCTGCTTTGTTGCTTTGGTAAAGGGGCTAAAGAAGAAGGTGTGAATGTTTTAGTTTTCCTTCTCCTCGTTGTAACTCTTGCAGTGACTTACACGAATGTGTTCCACCTCTTTCATTAGCAACTTCACCCTCTCCTCAGGCTTCAATGTCGGATTTACTAAAAATCATTAAAAAAATGAGGTTATCCAATTATTCTTTGCTTTCACAAAACAAAGAACTAAATTCTTAAGCACCGTTTAAATGAAATAAAGAAATACACTTAAAAGATATAATTTAAGATCATTTCCTTATATTGCATTGCACAGCGGTGCATATCACTACTGCGCATAATTTCGTGCGTCATTATAGCGCGCACAATCCGAACCACAAGAGTTTTCTTTTAAGGGAATATATCATGGTATTTTTTTATGCTTTTGGTTCAGACTGTGCTAGAATTAAAACTGAAATGCTGTTAGAACACCAAGAAGAAGACATGATATCAAGTGAATTTTTGAAGAAGAACAAACCATAACCAGTTTTTAGCAAATTTTCCAAAACGCATGGAACAAACTTGAACTAGTTGACCCAATTTTTTCAAGTTGCAATCCATTTCCATCCTAGCTATTTGTAATCAGAGACATTTATAGTTTCAGAGTATACTCGTAGAGTCATTTTAAACAAAACTTGGCCATATTGTTTGTATTTTCATTGATGCAAATGAGCCTTTTGGCCTTTCAAAAAAGTGACATTAAAAATTGGTCACATAGCCTCTCTAAGACAAAGTTCGCTATATATTAAAATATTAAAATTTTAAAATATGTGGATGTTTTAACCTAAAAAAGTACATGGCCTTTAAAATTAGATTGAAGCTTTGATTTAGTTATTTCTTATATTTTTTACTCTCCACATCTAGTAGTCGTAGTCAGTAAGTTTCATTACCCAGTGAGCCGGTGTTGTTTAAATGATAATCAATACTATGGAAAATGAATTAATAGGAATTAAATTAAGAGGTTAGCAATGCACACGGACCTCCTGGTGTAGCTGCTACAGACGACTGAACTTGATTCGTGGATGGAACTGTATTAGATGATTGTGTAATGATACTTCTGTCTGTGTCACCTGATGGAAAATTTTATGACATGTAATTAAGCATCACGGAATTGTGTGATCGGTGCAATTAAAATTAGTGCAATTAATTGTCCGTAAACTGATAAGACTTACTGCGCCTTTCAACGCAAATTTTGAAGGTTTACGTTTAACGCTGCCATCAATCATAATTATGGGGACAAACAATGGACCCCTGAAAACAGAAACTGACCAAATGGATCGAAATCCACCAATCACAACCCACAAACATGACCATTTGCCTTCGAAATGATTAATAATTCTGGCTAAAATCGCTGGATGCTTTGTTCCTCGTAGTGTGGATGGAACCCGGGGGATGGAGTCGCTGCTGTCGGCGCTCTGCTCAAAATTGCCACCAAAGCTACTCTTTCCATCCTCGGAGTAAAGATGCTGTAAGTCCTGGTAAGACAGGCCGCCTTCTGCAATTTTGTGTATGTTGTTTTGCTTTACCAGTCCATTATTACTCTGTGAAAAGATATTATCCCAAAAAGATTGCACACGCTGGAAGCGTTCGTCTAAAAATACCACGTCTTCGAAAGCGAAGGAGGCGGGTTTTACATTGCTTTTGTTTACAATGCCTTCGACTGTCAACAGCAAAGGAGATTTTCTTTCTCAACTTGCACATATCTTTGTTCTGTTGGAGTCATTGCCCTGGAAATGAATGCAATCGGCTTCCAACCACCATCATCTTGAGCTTGAGGAAATCTCATTTCAAATCGAAAATTAAACAAATTCCTCTGGAGATTCTTCAGAAAACAGATGACTATACTGATGTTCCCCAAATACTATGTGATATTAAGCAAATGAAAATGTTATAATTTGCATATTTCATTTATTTCCCGTGTCTGCCACCAATATCATGATTTTATCTAAAGCTTTAAAATAATCTGTAACTCTACAGATCAGCTTCTGTATTGTTATATTGTCTCACTTTCATTATTTTCAATTAGATTACTTTTCCCTGCCTCGAACAGCGTTTCTTTGCTAATTTGCAGGGCAACTGTATTTAAGTTTAATATGTCTAATAAAATTTTTGTTGAGTCAGGACTGCTCCCAGACCGAATGAAGAAGCATCAGCTGATACCTTGGTCTCTTTCGCAGGGTCATAAATCGCCAACGCTGAGGCACAGACAAGTGCATTTTTGGCAGGGTTTGACTTTTGTGTTGGGGTGGCAACAGCTCCAGCCCTTCTCGGTGGAAACTTCTGCAACTTTGCTCTGTAATGGGTACCAATAGCATCAACATTGGTCCATTGGTCGTATCTACCCATTGCTGATACATTATGTGTCCCCATACACCACGTACCCGATAAGTATGGGCAAATAGGGGTAAGTATGGGTAAGTATGGATAAGTATGTGTAAGAAGGGGTAAGTATGGCTAAGTATGGGTACGTATGTCCAAGTGTGGGTAAGTTTGGGTAAGTATGGAACAGTATGGCAAAGTATGGGTAAGTAGGAGTAAGTATGGCTAAGTATGGGTAAGTATGTCCAAGTATACCTAAGTAGGGGTAAGTAGGGGTAAGTAGGGGTAAGTATGGCTAAGTATGGGTAAGTATATCCAAGTGTGGGTAAGTATGGATAAGCATGGTCAAGTAGGGGTAAGTAGGAGTAAGTAGTGGTAAGTATGGCTAAGTAGGGGTAAGTATGGGTAAGTATGGTATGGGTAAGTATGGCTAAGTATGGCTAAGTATGGCTAAGTAGGGGTAAGTATGGGTAAGTATGGGTAAGTATGGGTAAGTATGGGTAACTATGTCCAAGTATGGGTAAGTATGTCCAAGTATGGGTAAGTATGGGTAAGTATGGCTAAGTATGGCTAAATATGGCTAAGTATGGTAAGTATGGGTCAGTATGGGTAAGTATGGGTACGTAGGGGTAAGTAGGAGTAAGTAGGAGTAAGTATGGGTAAGTATGGTATCGGTAAGTATGGCTAGGTATGGGTAAGTATGGCTAAGTATGGCTAAGTAGGGGTAGGTATGGGTAAGTATGGGTAAGTATGGGTAACTATGTCCAAGTATGGGTAAGTATGGGTAAGTATTGGTAAGTATGTCTAAGTAGGGGTAAGTATGGGTAAGTATTGGTAAGTATGGCTAGGTATGGGTAAGTAGAGGTAAGTATGGAAAGTAGGGGTAAGTATGGGCAAGTATGGCTACGTATGGCTAAGTATAGGTAAGTATGGGTACGTATGGGTAAGTAGGGTTAAGTATGGCTAGGTATGGGTAAGTAGGGGTAAGTATGGAAATGAATGGGGTTAGTTTCTAGAGAAACTGTGGTGCTGCGTCGGTGGGGGTGAAGCACAAGAATTTGGTTTTATCGACTGAGTCGATAAAGTAAATTAGCCACCGAATCTTTTTACGGTGGCTAATTTACTTTATCGACTCAGTCGATAAAACCAAATTCTTGTAAGTATGGAAAGTAGGGGTAAGTATGGGCAAGTATGGCTACGTATGGCTACGTATGGCTAAGTATGGCTAAGTATGGCTAAGTATGGGTAAGTATGGGTAAGTATGGCTAAGTAGGGTTAAGTATGGCTAGGTATGGGTAAGTAGGGGTAAGTATGGAAAGTAGGGGTAAGTATGGGCAAGTATGGCTACGTATGTCTAAGTATGGGTAAGTATGGGTACGTATGGGTAAGTAGGGGTAAGTAGGGGTAAGTATGGGTAAGTATGGCTAAGTATGGGAAGTTTGGGTAAGTATGGCTAAGTATGGGTAAGTATGGCTAAGTATGGCTAAGTATGGGTAAGTATGGGTACGTAGGGGTAAGTAGGAGTAAGTAGGGGTAAGTATGGGTAAGTATGGGTACGTAGGGGTAAGTAGGGGTAAGTATGGGTAGGTATGGGAAAGTATGGGTAAGTATGGGTACGTATGGGTAAGTAGGGGTAAGTAGGGGTAAGTATGGGTAAGTATGGGTACGTAGGGGTAAGTAGGGGTAAGTATGGGTAGGTATGGGAAAGTATGGGTAAGTATGGCTAAGTATGGCTAAGTATGGGTAAGTATGGCTAAGTATGGGAAGTTTGGGTAAGTATGGCTAAGTATGGGTAAGTATGGCTAAGTATGGCTAAGTATGGGTAAGTATGGGTAAGTATGGGTACGTAGGGGTAAGTAGGAGTAAGTAGGAGTAAGTATGGGTAAGTATGGTATCGGTAAGTATGGCTAAGTATGGGTAAATATGGCTAAGTATGGCTACGTAGGGGTAGGTATGGGTAAGTATGGGTAAGTATGGGTAACTATGTCCAAGTATGGGTAAGTATGGGTAAGTATTGGTAAGTATGTCTAAGTAGGGGTAAGTATGGGTAAGTATTGGTAAGTATGTCCAAGTATGGGTAAGTATGGCTAAGTATGGCTAAGTATGGCTAAATATGGCTAAGTATGAATAAGTATGGATAAGTATGCTGTATATGGTTGTATAGGGTTGTATATGGTAGACTATATGCCGAACAGCCATGTCGGTTCATTATGTGTCCCCATACACCACGTACCTACCCCCATACTTGGACATACTTACCCATACTTAGCCATACTTACCGTACTTATACCCATACCTAGCCATACTGTTCCATGCTTACCCATACTTACCCATACTTACCCACACTTGGACATACTTACCCATACTTACCCCTACTTACCCCTACTTAGCCATACGTAGCCATACTTACCCCTAGTTACCCATACGTAGCCATACTTGGACATACTTACCCATACTTAGCCATACTTACCCCTACTTACCCATACTTAGCCATACTGTTCCATACTTACCCATACTTACCCATACTTACTCATACTTACCCATACTTACCCATACTTACACATACTTACCCCTACTTGACCATACTTACCCATACTTACCCACACTTTGACATACTTACCCATACTTAGCCATACTTACCCCTACTTACCCCTACTTAGCCATACTTAGTCATACTTACCCCTACTTACCCCTACTTAGCCATACTTACCCCTACTTACCCCTACTTACCCCTACTTAGCCATACTTACCCTTTAGATTTATATTTTCTATAACCATTATTAACCATTTTGTATCTGTATTATATATTTTTGTAGTTTATTAGTTAGTTAGTTAGTTAGTTAGTTAGTTAGTTAGTTAGTTAGTTAGGGGACCTAAAATAGGGATAACCTCACGGTCCGCCTTTTTAAATAGCGTAATACTACATGTTTGTATGTTTGTATTTGTATTTGAATAAAGTATTTTTTAAAAATGTAGCTTTAGTACAATTAGTTGTCACATCAAGTGAAATAAAAAGTACAAGGAGGCAATCTCTATTATTTGTTTACATGTGACAGGAAAATACATGCAGATTGAAACCAAATAAAATAGCCCTTACGCTAACCTTACATAAAAGCTAACCTTTTGAAGCAAATGCTTAACCCTAATCACTGAACCAACGTTTATCATAATCTTAACCCAAATATTGCAAACCATTGTCAGGGATCAATTTGATAAAACTTTTCCAAGTGTACTTTAAAAGTGTAGCCATTGTTTCAGAGGTTGCAAGTGTAAAATTTTTATTAAATTTACCGGCCCAGTTAAAAAAAATGTACTGGATCAAATATTCTGTACTGGATCAATTATTTCGTACTGGTTTAAAAGAAATCGTACCAGTACAAATATAAATTGTACCATGAGCAAAATTGAACTACAACACAGCCATCCTCAAAGAAATGTGACCAAGTATCTCATCCAATCCAGTAACTGTGTTAGTGTGTTCCTTGGCTGTGCTCCGGGGCTGTGCCGAAGTTTCAAGACTGCAATCTTCTAAATTAGGCCTTACTACAGCAACCGCATAACTCCGCGTAACTCTCCCGTAAGCGTACATCCACCCTATTTTTCTTTGATGTCCGCTTATGGGAATAATTCTCGTAAGCGGACAGCTCTAGGCTCTACTAACGGACACCTTTTTTTCAATTCCCGAGGGTGTCCGCTTACGAGAGGGTTGACTGTATTTCAGACCTGACCCTGATTTCAGACCTTCCCTATAACATCAATACCCTAGTTCAGACCAAAGTTTAAGGTAATGCGAAGATGATTTTATTAAGTAGGACGCAACCTGTACAATACCCTGCTTGCAGTCTCCTTCGATCCTCCTAGAAAAATCGGGAAGAGGAAGGAAGATAGAAGAAGACTCTGCAAGCAGGGTATCTGTACAAAGTTTCAAGCTCAAAAATCTCAGCGGGTTGAACAATGTGCCGTCATTACGGCAGACTGCATACATGCATAACTTGCATGTGAAGACTATATTAAAGGAACCGTAACTGTAAAAACTTGTTCATAGTTTTAAACGAAAACGGTCAAATTCTCGACTGGAGGATGACAAAGTCGACAGCATTTCAGGAAATCGACGATTTTCTGTTCAGATTGAAGGAGAGAGTGAGCAAACAAAAACATTCAATATCGATGATAGCTATCGACGACTGCTGTAACAACAGAAACAAAAATCAAAAATCAAAATCTGTTTTCCCCAACGCTCAAATCAAATTGGATATTTTTCACGCATGCCAGCGTGTACTAAGAACACTGGAAATTGGTCAATCCGTTCTTAGACACCAGTTTGGAAAGGAATTTGGATTAATCTTCCGGCAGAGCAACGATCTTGGGGAAAATCGGATGAAGGTTACTCCGGATCCACTGGAAATTGAAGCCAACCTAGATCGCCTAGTTGAAAGGTGGAGAAATGTTCCTTCTTCTTGTTTAACAGAGGCAACATTTAAATAAATTGAAAACATCCGCGAGCACATTAAAAAAGGATGCCTTTCCGGAATACCACCAGGATTTGGAACTGAACGAAACGAACAGCTACATCGACTTTTAAACAGGTCACTTTTAACAGGGGCGACAAGAATCACACTAGCTCACACTGGAATTAGCTGTCGCATTACTAACGATGCTTTTTTACAGTTATAGCAGCAAAGCGTATTCTTATTTGCATCACCATGCCAGTGCAACTACAAAATAAAATCTGTCAGGCCTGCAAAAAGAAATCCTCTCTCTACTGATAATGACTCAAGTTCGAATTGGTCGGCATTTAAAACAGAAGCCTCTCCCAATACTCAGGAAAACGTATGCGAGAAAGGAACGGCAACGCACACAGGAACCGGTAACGGTCTAGACTACTTGCTGATTGCAGAGTCCATCGAAGATGTTTGCTCTGAAACTGTAGCGGAATCTGTACTCAATGCCGCAATTTCGGCTACGCAGATAATGACAAATCTAGCAAATAACAATGTTAATAGATCTGTTCACCCTGGTGATCTTTTGTTTATTGCAGACAAACCTAACAGTTTAAATGTGCATCACATTTTATATGATAGCGACAGTGATAATGACAAAACGAATCCAGCAGTATTGGAACACAGAACGCGCCTTGATAGACACCTGGCTGGTTTTAATGTAAAGATCGACGCCACAGCTATTAGGACGGTGACTGCGCATTTCGCAGCGTAGCAAGGATGCTAAGGGGCACCTATTCAAGTAAGGACCAAGATGTATGGCAGCATCTTAAAACGCTTGGTCTTCTGAAAAATGAAGAGGAAGACATTAAAACACTGCGCAATCTTTTCGCAGACGAAATTTTGAAAGAAAACGATGATTCCTCGCGTTTGTGCCCGATCAAGATCATGAAACACTTGCTACGACACCCGAAGAATTCAGGCAAAATGGAGTATTTGACAGGTCACTCGGCGATGTAGTGATGAAAGTTTGTGCGCATATCCTGAAGCTTCCTATCATGGCTTTGACGTCAAACGAGAACTGTCCTTATGTGCCATTTCTACCTGGTGATGCACAAACAACCAGATGCATTTACGTAGCATTTCATTATTATGGTGCTGGACATTATGACGCTACCACAGTTTTAAAAGGTCCGTACTCGGGGGGGGAGAGGTACTTGACCAATATTTGGGTATAGGGGTGTCGCTGAGGGTCTGAGACCCTTACCCTGTTTAGGACAAAAATAATCGAAAATACCTACCCTGTGTAGGACAACACCCTCTATTTTAGGACCCTAACTGGAACCATGCCCTGTTTAGGATAGATTCATACCCTGTTTAGGACAGACTCACGTTCAATTATATACCGTTTTCAGGACAAAAAGGTCAAAAACCATAGCCTATATATCCAACGACACGGCCCTGTATAGGTCATATAATGGATAAGCCCTTGGGTCAGGACACATGATGTCTCGCCACCTTCGCGCAACAAGCTTTCAAAACGATAAATGTCACTGTACTCCATTAACCTTTAGTGTATCTCGCGTTTAGAACGAGGAATATCTGTGTAATCCAGCTACCTTCCGCGCGACACGCTTTTAGAACGAGGAATATACATATGTACGGAGTTGTTGTCATTTTGACGACTACGGGACTGCGGGAACACGACTGCGGGACTGCGGGAGCAGTTCTCTTAAGGTGGCTCGACTGGGTTTTTCAGTGACGATACCTTTTAACTTTGAGAAACTTGTGTACCACCATAAACGATCCAACGGAAAATTGATTGCCACAGCTGATCTTAAGAAAGGTTTAAGTTTCAGATGAGTTAAGTTTTATCGACATCGGAGTTGCCATAGCAACGTTATGACGTCTTTCCCTGTTTTACATAATACCGAATTACTTGTGGTCAAGAGACAATTTAATTTTGGAAAACGCTCTCTGGATCTTCGACCTAACGTACTTGTCCTTAGGTCTGCAAAATTTTAAGAATTTCTATGGAAGCGTTTTCGAGAAAATTTTGAGTAAAGTTTTAGGTTCTTAAATATAACCAAAAACAAAACAATTTTGAAATATGATTTAAAATTATGTCAACAAGGCTTGATGAAATAATAAGGGTAATATGTTTATGAATTCATTATTTACTGAAATTTCCAACTGCATGGCGATTCGAGACAACAGAGACGCATAATGAGAACAACAAACCACTTGCAAGAAAATCAGCGCAATATTTTTCTATGTTGAGGCTGAAAATTGACAGCCTTAGAAAGTTTCAATGAATTTGAAACTTGGCAGTTGTATTGAATATTAATTAATCTTCACGAGGACTAAGTTTAAACAAATTCATCATTCAGATGAGTTAAGTTTTATCGACATCGGAGTTGCCATAGCAACGTTATGGCGTCTTTCCCTGTTTTACATAATACCGAATTACTTGTGGTCAAGAGACAATTTAATTTTGGAAAACGCTCTTTGAATCTTCGACCTAACGTACTTGTCCTAAGGTCTGCAAAATTTTAAGAATTTCTATGGAAGCGTTTTCGACTAGTTCAAATTCAAGCCAATGTTTATAAAATTCAAATGGACGATTTCGCAGAGATTTTCACTCAAGCTATTTGGATGGTATAAAATTAATTTCAGACCAGAATGTTATTTTAGCATGCCTTGTAGACACAATTTTCAATAACATTGCAAAATTGTTTTGTTTTTGTTGTATTGTAACATCTTTTAAAAAACTTCACCCGAAATTTTCTCGTAAACGCTTCCATAGAAATTTATAAAATTTTGTAGACCTTAGCCAAATATGTCAAGTCGAACAAGCGTAGAGCGTTTCCCAAAATTATCTCTTGGTGACAAGAAATTACGTAAAATGAGAGATGACGTCATAGCATTGCTATGGCAACTCCGATTTCCTTAAAAAGTACCCCATCTGAAACTTTAATCTTTCACTAGTACGGCTGTGGCGATCGATTTTCCGTTGGGTTGTTTATGGTGGTACACAAGTTTTTCAAAGTTAAAAGGTATCATCACTCAAAAACCCAGTCGAGCCACCTTAAATTGGATATTTAGCGCGCCTGTTGACTTCTGCGTCTGTTGACTTTAGCAATCCAGGTTCCCGCAACGCAACACCATAATTCCACGCATGCTATGGTAGCGGTCGGGGTCAGTGTTTTCTTCACGTCTGATGGAACTTATGCCGTGTTTAGACTTGAGCGTTTTACCGAGGTATTGGAGTTTACTTACCAAGGTAAATATTTTGCGAGTGTAAACGCCAACTGATACCATGGTAAACGCCGCTCAAGACAATAGAAAGTTAACCAAGGTAAAAGTTCGATAAGTCCTATGATCAAGCATGGTTTAGGTCGGTAACCAAGGTCGAGATGACAGATATTTCCGCTTGTGGTCGCATTGTATTTCACAACCCGTGGTGTGGAGATTGCATCAGTCTCATTCGATCACGTTTTCGCGACGTTTGTTTTGAATCTACTACGAGTCATGGCAGAGGAGGTTGGACACGGGCCGAAAGGTATCCTGGTAGGAGTAGTCGACCAATCAGATCAACGTATTCATTCACAGTCTTTTCTCTCCACGCAACATTTCATGGTTTTTTAGTGTGTTTTTCTTCAAATATGAAGTCCGCTTTTTCCAGTAAAGGAGTTTTCATGAAAGGTGTGTTGCTACTTTTTGTATTTACTTGTTTATATTACAACTTTGGAAGTAGAATTCGCTATTATTAGGCTTCCTCGCAAGTCGGTCCAATATGGCGGCTTTCGCCCACGTTGTGTAGTCAACCAACGCGTTCGTTTCTTGACGCTATATCGTCTGGGTTCTAACCACGAAAATTGCACCATCTTTTGTAGAAAACGTTATTCTTTTAATTTAGGACGTCGTACCACATCGTACCTCTTACCAATTTTCTGTTATTTGCGATTAAAGTTCAGTCATTTTCGCAGGTTATCGCAAGCGTGCGTACTGTAATTTCTAAGGTTGCTTCGACCTTTTGAGATCAAAGTTTCTGTCTTCTGAGGAAAAACATGATATTTAATTCATATCTACACTCTAATCATGATAGTTGAACGTTGCAATTTATATATGAGCTTTTATAACCTTAATAACTTAAGGCTTATATGTTTGTTATTGTTTTCTTTTTATATTATAATTATTGGAGTGGCTTCTTAATGAAGTCTATTCTTTTTCTAGGTTCAACAGCAAAATGTGGAGCCATTCAGTCTGCTCTTTTTCCTGAAAATAGCAGCCAAACAAGAATTACATTTTTATTGCTTGGCCCAAAATATTGGGGCTTGAGCTGAGGCATGGCAGTGAGGGTTTTGGTCTGTCATTATCATGTCTTGTAATAAGCCCTGCTCTTAGCAAAAATCCAAGGCTCTTGAGATCCACAATTGGGTTGAGAACTGTGAATTATTGTCATTGAGTAAGCCCCCACATTGTCAGTTGTTTCATATTTTAGCAGATAATTATATATAATAAGGTGTTATTATATATTATATAATAAGGTGTTATTATATAAATAAAATTTTAAACTTGTAATAGACAAAATGCATCAATGATTTAATCAGTCTGTTAAATGTATTTCTTTGTTGATTCCTAAGATAAATATTAATAATTTTCTATACTGATATTTGATGGATTGTGCTCTAACAGTAGCCTGCTAGAAATGCACAGCAGCCTCGGGTTGCTTACTTTTGTCTTCAGTTGACAATAAAACCTTATTATACTTAAGTTCTGCATGGTGGCATAGAACATACCTGCCAAGTCTCATGCCTGCGAGTCCAAAACTCCAATCTCATACCAACTCATGCCTATGGAGCAATTTCTCACTCCTGACTTACAGATTTGAGCTATCAGCCTTAAATGATCACATGATCCAATTAAAAAATATAGTTATGTTAATGAAAATTTAGCACTTTTTGTAGGTTTTTATCATTCTGAACATTACAATAATACATGTAATATTATTACAGCTGGATATTATAAAGTGGAGGACTGAGGTCCATGGAAACTTCTGAATTCTTTGGAACATCTTCAGAATAGATCGGGTTGTCTTCGAAATTGGTCTGACCGCCTTCAGAAATCCTGGCACACCCACAAAGAAAATCTCAAATAACGTTCATAGTTGGGGAAAATTTTGGCACACTGGATATTTGTTGGAGCTTTTGTATCAGTTATGAATTGCTATAATTATTTTGATTACTATTAACTGTTTTCTATTATAATATCAATGGGCTCCTGATCAACTCCATTTAACTGTGGTGTGCAGGGGTGTAGCTAGGATTTTATCAAAGAGGGTGTCACACTGTGTCACACCCAGGGTACTTACCAGATTGTCATGTCGGCATCCACGCTGTGTTTTACTAAAATTATCTCACAAAGGGGGGGTCATGGGCACCCCAGGACCCCCCTAGCTATGCCCCTTGGTATTCCTTGAATGATTATCAAGGATGGCAAGGGTGGAGGGGGGGGGGGGGGGGGTGGCTGTAAGCCAGCAGGTGAAATTTCTGTTTCTGTTTCCCATTTCTGTACCAACTTCTCAAAAGGCTTCATTTACTTTTTTAATTACTCAATAAAACCATGAAGTAGGATGAGGGAGCTTGTAGTGAAAATAGTTCTGCTTAAAAATAAAAACATTTCAACACTTCTTTCCTTGCTCTTCCACTAATTGGCATTTAAATTTTGGGGGAATTGTTTAATGGTTTACACAAATACCTCATTAAGAATTATCTGTCTGATAGGAAAGTTGTTAAAATTATTGGAACAACTACAGTTTGCTCCCATTCAGCAACCATTCATTATTGTTGTACTTTGACTTTCATAATTAAGCAACCATCCTTCCTAAGCAACCACCTTTCCAAATTCTGGTTGCTTATGAGATAGGCAATTGCACATTTGTTATAAATTACCTAAGACTTGTGCTCAAGTGAACGAACATATAGTTGTTCTCATGTGCACAGTTCTGATTGTTGTGCTCTAAATTATTACATTCCAAGTAAGAGGGCCCAAAGAAAAAATGGTTCCTTTAGTACCTTGAATTGTTTTACCACAAATTAGAGTAGAGTGCCTGAAAACACTCTGCATTTTCATTTTCAAGCCTAGAAATTTGAATTCCTTTTTGCCTGAGGTCCTCTTAGTCACAATTTTCTACCAGGTCTTTATGGCCAGAATTGGATTTCTTTCTAGAAGGATGGTTCTTGAATTCAGATGCAAAAATGTATGTTAGTCACTGCTTTATTTCCATTAGGTTTTTAAATCATGTTTTCCTCCTGAATTTTTTAACAAGGAATAATCTGTGTAACCTTATTATGATTTCATTATTTGTTGTTTCACATGATGTAAACTTATTATTGATTTCATTGATTATATTTGTTGTTTCACACGATTTTACAGTTTTATTATTTATTTATGTACTCAATATACTTCGTAACATCACAAATCCAGCATTCCGTACAACAAAATTGCCTTCATGTATTTCAAAATTATAACATTGAAACTCAAGAGCGGACGAGAGGACGATAAAATGCAACGATCGATTGTTGTGGTTACCAACCTTGGTAATTCCGTGATTTAAGCTTATAGCTTTCGTTACAAAATATCCCTCGGTTCGAATTCCTCGTGCAGCCCTGCTTTAATAAGTCTTTCGATCGATCACCCGGCTTAAAACCCTGCTAAGTAACAAGAGGAATCTTATCGACTTCAATGTAGGCCGATTTGTGCTTGTCGTGGCTAAAATTTGTAGTCCGCGCACGATTAAGTCTTTCGATCGGCGTAGAATGATACCTCAAGTTATTCAGTTGTAAAAATAAATGGTATCTATACAACAGTAATCGCATAACCTTCAATTTAGGCCGATTTGTACTTCCATGGCGGCTAAAAGTCTGAAAATTTGTAGTTCCTCGAGGTCCTCACAGCTCGAAGGTTCGTTTGAAACTGAACGAGTGACGCTGAAAACGAAAATTCATCCCATGATGCTTTTTGGCCCGTGTCCAACCTCCTCTGGAGTCATGGCAAAAAACAAAGATATGAAAGACATTAATCCTTACGACGACGAACAACAATCGCCACGATGCCACAACCTCTCGCTTGTTTACCGGAATACATTCACGCAATCTAGTGTCCTTCTTTGCCAGATCCGGACCAACCACTCGGACAATGTAATCGAACGTACGTCTGGGTATTCTGAAGTTCTCTTTCCACCAATCTTTAATAAAATGTCCGTGCAAAAGAGTTTCAAACCAGAATTGGTTTCTCGGCCATGACCACGCACGTGTAGCGCGCCTTTTCTTTCTAAGAGCAATTTGAAGTAAAATTAATCGCTTTCGCCTTGACTCTTGAGGTGCTGCAGAAGTAAGAGCCGCTGAAATCTTGAGACCTGAGTTTGCAGCTCAAAAACAAGAAAATGAAACGCGAGGGCTACAAGAGCCGCAGCTTCTCTTTTAAACGCGGGCATTTTATGCATGGATTTTAGAATTTGCCGCCAATAGTCGATTTGATCGTGATCGTGATTGATGACAGGTTTACCTCTCACCCATGTCCAATATACATGAACTGGTACGATTCGTCAAAGTAAGCTCACCATCCGTACCATCCGTACAAACAGTACAAGCAGTAGCGATTTGTCGAAGTGGGCTCACCATCCGTACCATTCGTACAAACAGTAAAAGCAGTAGTCAATCCGTAAAATGCTTCTCATTATCCCATCATAATAGGGACTTGGCTCATTAACATAATTTCAGGGACGCCAGGCACAACGTTTTGGGCTTATTCTATTTTGCGAAACGAAACGAAACGAAACGAAATTATACCAAATGATTGAAAATGCATGATACTGAACGTAAATGTCTTTGTAACGTGATAAAAGAGAGATAGCCGCTATTAGTTTCCGTTGCGAAGACATTTAACTCCATTTCGCAAAATAGTAACCTTAGAAAAATTACTATTTTGCGAAACTCCTTCTTTTGAAGAATTCAGTCGCATTAAAAATATAATGGCTGCTTTTGTCACTAAAATATAAATCTAAATAGCCTGTAACTCGTTCCCTACTCCGCTCTTTACTGTGAGATCTTTCTCTGGCGATGGGACAACCCATTTCGCAAAATAGTAATTTTTGTAAAAATACTATTTTGCGAAATTCTGCGCTGTTTTCCTTTCACGTAAGTATTTGGGTTCAGTTCGAGCAAAAAATCTTTCTTATCCAAAACTTTATCATTTCCTGTCACATTGAGCGTTTAAAATAACTGATTGATGATATTAAAACTCATTTCGCAAAATAGTAATTCTTGTAAGATTACTATTTTGCGAAATTCTGCACTGTTTTCCTTTCACGTAAGTATTTGGGTTCAGTTCGAGCAAAACATCTTTCTTATCCAAAACTTTATCATTTCCTTTCACATTGAGCGTTTAAAAGAACTGCTTGAGTTTTGTTGAGAAAAATGTTTCTTCAAACGAAACACTAATGTCAACCCGACAGGAACCACAAATAACGCAGAATTTCAAAAAAAAGTAATCTTACAAGAATTACTATTTTGCGAAAAGAGTTATAATATCATCAAGCAGTTCTTTCAGTTCAATCGAACTGAGAATCCATATATTTACGTGAAAGGAAAACAGCGCAGAATTTCGCAAAATAGTAATTTTACAAAAAATACTATTTTGCGAAATGGGTTGTTCCATCGCCAGAGAAAGATCTCACAGTAAAGATTGGAGTAGGGAACGTGTTACAGGCTATTTTGGTTTATATTTTAGTGACAAAGGCAGCCATTATATTTTTAATGCGACTGAATTCTTCAAAGGGAGGAGTTTCGCAAAATAGTATTTTTTCTAAGATTACTATTTTGCGAAATGGCGTTAAATGTCGTCGCAACAGAAACTAATAGTGACCATCTCTCTTTTATCAAGTGATAAAGACATCATGCATTTGCAATCATTTGGTATAACGAGTTTCCGCTCGACAGGAACCACATAACGCAGAATTTCGCAAAATAGTAATCTTACAAGAATTACTATTTTGCGAAATGAGTTTTAATATCATCAATCAGTTCTTTTAAACGCTCAATGTGACAGGAAATGATAAAGTTTTGGATAAGAAAGATTTTTTGCTCGAACTGAACCGAAATACTTACGTGAAAGGAAAACAGCGCAGAATTTCGCAAAATAGTAATTTTACAAAAATTACTATTTTGCGAAATGGGTTGTTCCATCCCCAGAGAAAGATCTCACAGTAAAGAGCGGAGTAGGGAACGTGTTACAGGCTATTTAGATTTATATTTTAGTGACAAAGGCAGCCATTATATTTTTAATGCGACTGAATTCTTCAAAAGAAGGAGTTTCGCAAAATAGTACTTTTTCTATGATTACTATTTTGCGAAATGGTGTTAAATGTCTTCGCAACGGAAACTAATAGCGGCTATCTCTCTTTTATCACGTTACAAAGACATTTACGTTCAGTATCATGCATTTTCAATCTTTTGGTATAATTTCGTTTCGTTTCGTTTCGTTTCGTTTCGCAAAATAGAGTAAGCCAACGTTTCGTACGATTGGTACGAATGGAGAAAGCGGTAGACGATCCGTTCACGATCCGTAAATTGCATCTCATTAGGGAGTATTTTAACGGACACCAACCACACAGCAAACACGCGAGCAGATAAACTGAACACGGAGAGGGAACAAGTAAGTAAACATAAATGTATACCTCGTTCTATAAGCGCGAGCCGGGAACTAACATGCCTCGCCAATACACCGAATTTTATCCGGTACAGCTTGTAACTAAACACGCGGGCCAAAGCAGGCAACGTGAAAATAAACACAGTGTAAACACAGAGAGGAAGCAAGGAACTAAACATGGATGTATACCTCGTTCTTTTAGCGTGCGCCGACACTAACCACACAGTAAACACTCGAGCAGCTGAACACGGACAGGGAACAAGGAACTAATATAAGCGTGAGCCAGGAACTAACCAGCCTCGCCAATACACCGAATTTTATCCGGTACAGCTTATAACTAAACACGCGGGCCGAAGCAGGCAACGTGAAAATAAACACGGAGAGGAAGCAAGGAACTAAACATGAATGTATAACTCGTTCTTTTAGCGTGCGCCGGAAACTAACATTCCTCGCCAATACACCGAATTTTATCCTGTACAGCTTATAAATAAACACACAGACCGAAGCAGGCAAGGTGAAAATAAACACAAAGAGGAAACAAGGAACTAAATATGCATGTATACCTCGTTCTGTAAGCGTGAGCCGAGAATTAACATGCCTGGAATTACGATCGTTTTGCCCGATGCTTGATTCGCCTGGAGTCGATTCGCCCGGACCGAGAGCGGTACATTCACCCGAACTTTATAGTCGATTCGCCCAAACTATATAGCACGATATATATTTTATTCTATTTTATAGCGAGAGAGCTTATTTCAACAGACTGTAAATAGTCTCACTATGGTTTCTGCTGAAATCGTCGGTATAGTAGATATATAACCCGATCAACAATACCTGCAATTAGTCACACAATAAGTTCACGCGTCGCTGCTCGAGGGAATCGAGTTTGGTATGTAAGAACTAAAACCCCGATGGTACGTTATCATTTAGTAAACAAAGTGCCGTCCACGCGTCTATATTTGATTCTATGATTTATTTCAATTTCAATTTATTTTTGAGTTACTGCAAAAATGTCCGTTTGAGCTAGTAATTTACTTTGGCGCGTTCCTCCCTAAAAATTAGTACTTAATGTAAACGAAATTCACATGATAAACCCCTGCTACTGGAAATCGAAAGTTTGCAGGAACAATTGTGCTACTGGGAATTTCCGCAGATTGTTTTCAAAGATTAGATATAACTGACATTCTGTGATGTTGATCAAAAACTTTTATAACATGTGAGCCGTTTTTTAAGCGATGACGAAGTCATCGTATTATTGCCATCGTGCCGTGGTGTCCGGATGTCCGGATGTCCGGATTACACCCGAGAAACATTGGGAACTAGCCTTGGAGGATAAGAAAAACACTGGGAACTGGGTCACTCGTCGTTTGCTCCGCCATTTTGTTTTGAAGTGTGGAGAAAGCTAGGTTTGTTTGTCTGTTTCAAATTTTACACCGTCGTGCTTTATTTACCGTGAATATATTTGCGCTCACTTGCAGACAAACACACACGAAGTGATGTACATTCATCAGCAGTACATACTCGCACTCGCAATAGGCAAAAGGTCTCCACTAAATTATCGAGTCTGGGCGCTCTTTGCCTGTCTCAGAAAGAACTTGTCAGAACTGAAGGCCAGAAATAGCACTGAAATAGCATTGATTTAAGCTTACTGAACTTGACTTATAACTGAGTACCCTACGAGAGCTGTTACCTGAAAACGAAGTGTGCGGTGATTCACGATCAGTTGTGTACAGAATATCGGAGCAACTTCATATCATTGTATTGAAGAAAGAGAAGGAAATTATACAGTTTATCTCGGATTCAAGCTGTTAATAAAGGTGAGCCATCATTTATACCAGCATATTGTGTATACAGTTATGGTATCTTATAATGAAATATAGAGCCGCTGTGGGGTTGTATAATGCTCATTTCAAAGCCAGAGAATGTTTACAGCCATGCTCCGTCATGCGTGACCAGTATTTTTGAAATTGAATGGAGTTTTCAAGTTTACGCGTCGGTTTTGTAAATTCATTCCGAGATTCGGAATTCCCGTGAGAATTTTACCGCATTTTCGGAAACAAAGAGCAACAAAATATCATTTTACTTTAAATGTTACATATCCGAACAATATTAGGTTTTTTATGCGTGTAGCGAAGTTATTTTTCCGTTAACTTGTGACTTTCAAAGTGTTTTCCAGCGAGATCTTCAAGGTTTCATTCAAATCTTGGACGTTACAAAGAAATATTCAAATGTCCATTTCAGTCTCGTGGATACTGGTCACGCGTGACGAAGCATGGCTGTAAATCGTGTCAAAGGAAAATTCTGGTCTACGTTGTTATTTCTGTTTTATGTTGTTTATGCGTGGCAAATGAGTTACTACACTAATTGGTTCACACAAATCTGCATGTATCGTTGTATTCCACTTTTGATTCATCCTTCTAACGATGTACGTAGAAATGAATCCTTGTTCCTTGCCATCTTGTAGATACCTCAAAGATAGTTACAGCTGATTTTCATCAGGGCAATGTCTCGCTGTTTGGAAGTAATTCTGGTAAACAGTGGCTACAAAAATAGAACAAGTGTTCAGTTGGAATTTAACAGTGTAGGGGAAGTGGTGCAATATCTTCAGAATTTCTACCAAAGTGTTTTCCTCATGCATTTTTCATGAAGCACATTACTGAAACTTGAGAAAGGGTGAGAACATTATCTTGTTCATATTGGGCTAAGGGATGGACTATTTTAATTTTGAAGGTGGGGGGGGGGCATTGGGCAATTTTCTGCGCGTTTTTTTTTTTAATTTTCTTTCTGTCTTCACCTGTTATTACATGTGACTAGCCACATGTAATAGTTTTTTCAATATATACAATGAAACTCTCAGCTCCCAAATTGAATTCTTCACCATCCATTGTATCTCTAAATGAAGCACTTTAATTCCGCTTTTAAGTCCCCATAAAGCCATTTTGGTTTTAAACTTTAGTATGACAAAACACTTAAAAAAATGAACTGAATCTCATGGTATTCATTTATTTTCTTTTAAAGGTACTCAATCACCTCCAGTCAATGTGTAAGTCAGCATATCTTGCGTGACTGCGTGACGCACTACCCATCCTGCATTAGGCTTGTAGTATCTAGAACCATGTGCTTCGGCCATGTTGAAACAGCTCAATTAAATCTGTTAAATATCTCCGGTCTTGTGGTCTATTACATGGTGTCAGAAGTGGGATTTGATTCTTTGTGGCATGGACGGTGTTGTCAACATAGCAGATGACATCATTGTCGTCGGCAGGGGGAAATCCCTAGCTGAGGCTCAAGTTGATCATGATCGCACCGTCACAGAACTTCTAGACCGCCTCATTCAACACAAGCTTAAGCTCAACCCAGACAAAATCAAATTTAAAACGTGCACTGCACCATTTATGGGGCATGTACTCACCCCAGAGGGACTGAAACCCAGTGAGGAAATTGTCACTGCCATCCTTGACATGCCTCAACCCCAAGACAAGGCGGCCACACGACGCTTCTTAGGGACTGTTACCTACCTAGCCAAGTTCTGTCCTCACCTCAGTGAAGTGGTCCGTCCTCTCCGTGATCTCACTCATGTTGATCAAGAGTTTCTTTGGGCCAACCAACATGCCAAAGCATTCGCTCAAGCTAAGGAATTAGTCTCGAAAGCTCCATGTCTCCGCTATTTTGATGTACATGCTCCAGTAGCACTTCAAGTCGATGCCTCTGAATATGGCCTTGGTGCTGCGCTGCTCCAGCCTGCTACTCATCTTTGCGACCCCGCTAACATTCAGTGGCAACCCGTCGCCTACAGTTCCAGCTCACTCACCCCAACTGAACAACGCTACGCTCAAATCGAGAAAGAAACGCTTGCCATTGTTCATGCCTTTCATAAGTTTGATCAGTTGCTTTTTGGCAAATCGGATGACTGTACACAGTGACCACAAACCTCTCGAGACTATTTTCAAGCGTCCACTGGCATCTGCTCCCCGGCGCCTGCAAAGCATGATGCTCACACTTCAGCGCTACACGTTCCACGTGAAGTATCACAAGGGATCATCGCTTCACATCGCTGACACGCTTTCTCGTGCGCCTTTATGCGAGATGTCACACAAACAAGTCCATGACGAGCTGGTTTACCGTGTAGAATTCGAAAATGACAACCCAGAACTCTCTGGCTTTCAAGACGCCACTTTACAAGACATTGGAGCTGCATCTAAGGTAGACCCTGAACTGATAGTCCTACGCTCCCTCATCGAGTCAGGGTGGCCCAGTGACAAAGCCAAAGTACCACACCTCGCACGTCCATACTGGCATATCCGTCATGAACTCACTGTAAACGAGGGACTTCTTTTCAAACAAGATCGTGTTGTTATTCCTACTTCTCTGCGTCCAAACATCCTCTACAAGCTCCATGCAGCTCATCGTGGCTCAGAATTCACACTCCGTCATGCTCGTAACTGTGTCTTCTGGCCAGGTCTCAACAGCCAAATCACGGATATCTGCAAAAACTGCGCCACATGTGCTCAATATGCTCACCAACATCCTCGAGAACCCCTACAGCCCTACCCAGTGCCTACTTTACCTTGGCAACTTGTTTCTCAAGATCTATTTGAACTCAATGGTCTAGCTTACTTGATCACTGTAGACCATTACAGTGACTATTATGAACTTGATCGATTGCCAAATATCCAGTCTTCAGCCATTATTCAAGCAACTAAGCAGCATTTTGGTCGTCATGGAGTTCCCCGCACCCTCGTATCGGACAATGGGGCCCAATTTACCTCTGATACATTCAAAGCGTTTGCAAAGAAATACGGGTTTCAACACATCACCTCTTCCCCTTACTGGTCACAGTCCAATGGCAGAGCTGAGGCAGCAGTCAAATCTGCTAAACACATCCTTCTCACTGCAGAAGATGTCGATTTGGCACTATTGTCTGTACGCAACACTCCACCAGCAGGACACACCTTTTCTCCAGCTCAACGGTTGTTTGGTCGCACGCTTCGCACCGACCTGCCGCAGACTGTCACCACTTTGGAACCTTGCACTCCCCCATGTGACACTGTAGTTGCAGAACACGCACACCGAAAATCACAACAGAAAAGAGCATATGACAAGCACGCTGGTCCACTGCTCCCTGAACTACCATCTGGAAGTTATGTCTATGCCAAACCACCACCAACCTCCTCCGCTAAGGCCTGGATCCCCGGGGAAATCGTTGGTCCCGCTGGCCCACGGTCCTACTTTATTCGGACTGGTGCAAGTCAAATCAGACGAAATAGGGCTCAGGTGCAGCTTGCTCCCCCTCGAAACACTGATTCCGTTCCGTCTCATCTGAAGGCTGCGTCAGATCTCCCTGACAAACGTCGACTAAAGTCAGGAGTTTTCCCTGCATCGGCACCCTTTATCCCTCCCAGACTCGCAGCAGATGCATCACCGAGGTCCGAACCTCTGTCTGCTTCCCCCATGACACCAAATGCAGCACTTGAAGCCCCGATACCCGTACTTCCATCATCACCTCCTGTCTCTCAACCACCTGCATTTTCCTCACAAGCCTCTCCGCACATACCAACGCTATCCAGTTCACCAGCCAGTCAAACTGTCACTCGAAGTGGTCGAGTCGTTCGACGTCCTGCCCGCTACTCGGATTAATTTCAGTTACATTGTTTCTCTTTTCAGGTGAACACTATCCCTTACTTTAGTGTCACATAAAGATACAGGAGATGAAGTCAGAAACAGGAGTCTTGAACAGAAGACAGAAAATGGAACACTGTTAGACAATTGTTCATTTTATTCTTATTTTCTTAGTTTTTATTTTTGTTGTGTTTCTGTGATTTATAAATTACTTAAATGTTGTTAAAGAAGAAAGCGTGTAAGTCAGCATATCTTGCGTGACTGCGTGACGCACTACCCATCCTGCATTAGGCTTGTAATATCTAGAACCATGTGCTTCGGCCATGTTGAAACAGCTCAATTAAATCTGTTAAATAGCTCCGGTCTTGTGGTCTATTACAAATGCATCTGCAAACATTTAGCACATCAACTAATGCTGGTGACAATGACGAAAAGTCTCAAGTGCTGACGAAACTGGTGACCTGCTGTTCATGCATTAATGAAACCACAAAATGTCAAACTACCAATAATCTCTGAAAACATGTTCAGAACTGACAAAGCCTTTTCAATTTGTGAAGCACAAACATGGAAACAATTCCCAGTTGTTGTCATTTAGCAACTGACAACAAGTTTTAATCATGTACATTGTACTGTTCGAATTGTGCTTCCTGTATTAACACTTCATAGTAATGCTGTAAGGAATCAGAAAAACAGCTATCCGGACAACAATGGACTGATTATCAATTGTAACTTGCAAGATGTACAAATATTGAATTGCACATAAGTAAAACAAACTCAGATGTAATTTTAATCTCAAATTTGAAAATGAAAATGTTACTCGTTCTTGATGCGTGTGTGACCTATATTAAGCCTGATCAGCATAGAATTATACCAACCAAGTATGGCAAAATAAATTCCAATCCATATTTGTCACAAATATGAAGGAAAAATGATGAATTGTTTTGATTTTGCACACGATAAAATGTGCAATTACCAATGCAGCAACCACAGTTGTGTAATAAATCTTCACATGCATATCATGATCACAAGTATCGGTGTCAGCCAGGACCTTAAAGGCCCAGTAATGACCATTACGCTCCACGCGCCTCTGTTATTGTTATTTATTTGTTATGTTTTATCACGCAATGCGTAATGGTCACTACTGGGTCTTCAACAGGAAGTTCTGGTATAAAAAGGGCTTACCTGGCCATTCACACCTTTGGTTTTTAATCAACACAAAACAATCAACAACTGACAAACATATGTTATTCCTACGACCATAAGTACAAAAATTGAAAATGTTTGGAAAAAAGTGATTTTACCAATGAAAGTTCTATTACAAGTCCTTGGCTACTTCTGGTATTATATTATTTGCTGGGGCAATATTCTGGTTTAATGAGCATTTTTAAGCAAATTTTATTTACAGGACGCTCTGCACCGACTAAAAGTCGCCGAAATTTGCATTTCACACCGACCCTTTTCTAGTAGAACCAGGTGATACACTGATTTTATCAGAGCACCCCAGACCTATTGATTTAACGCCAAGTTGAAACTCGTCGTCGCTTCTGTACGCATTGCGTACCAATTTTTTTTTTTTTTTTTGCAATGCATTCCTGCAAAGCATTTTAATTTTGTGTAGTTTTGTTGTTGTTTTTTTGTCTTTTTTCAGTTCATCCGTTTCCTTTGTTTACTGTTGTTTATTGTTATGGACAAATTCAACATATCACGCGTTAACAAATTTTCTATCAACTATTTTTCATCGCACCTTTGTATTGACTGATTTCCGATTTAGCGGAAAATCCGCGGAAGTGGAAGTAACAGTCTCTTAATGTTGTGAAGTCAGTTTGGTGCTTTAAGTCCGGAAAACATCGCTTATTTGTTTTGTGATATAGCCACTCAAAACATTTCATAGGCTGAATATTAATTTTTGTCACTCTGTTTTAGAAATTGTAAAACCTGATTGAATGTTTTGCAATAGTTTCGAAGTCGGGTGACAACTTTTCACACACTTTTTGTTGTATTGGTGGAAAAAGCACGAAAAATTAGAAGTCTTTTATTAATTTTTGTCACACTGTTTTGTTAGAAATTGTATAACCTGATTATTTGTTATAGCAATAGTGTTGAAGGCCATTGACAAATTTTCAATCGTTTTTTGGTAGTATGTGCGGCAGAAGCATAAAAAATTAGAATCTATTTATCGGTACATGCGAAAAGAACAATGCTTCACAACCTTATTGTTGTGCCGGATTTTTGTTTTAATTATGGTAGAAATTTTTGCCCTGTTTTTACCACAATTATGTAAAGGATAATTGAACTTGCGAAAAACGTATATCCCGTACCTGGTAATATTCATACTTCATATCCATTCTTGTGCAGTTTACACCTGCATTGTTGAAGGAATATTAGAAAGGACAAACTTTTTCATCCCACTTTCATATAATCTCGTATGAAGAAATGCCTGACTATCCGCCACCCCCGCCAACCTTTCTGGTATATACTCATTTGCTGTTAATTTCTTTATTTATACTTCCAAAAGAAATTACGCTTTTTGAATCAAGCTCCTCAGCAACTATTACCTCCGCCATTCTTTTTGACACTCAGCATGAACTATCTTTTACTAATTTTGACAAAACTCACCACTACTGATCATGATGGAAAGGGAACCCTGATACATCTTCTTTTTTTCCCGCCTTCAGAGGAAGACGGAACAGAGGCGAATCCTGTCATATTCTGGTATATGACAAGTGAGACTCCCGAGACACTGGAAGCCGTAATGGACAAAATCTATTTAGAGGTCACTGCTCCAAAGCATCTGCTCCGCATGTTAAGAACTGACAAACAGGAGGCGCCGTTATATCCTGGACGTTCGGAATCGTGTAATTATGGTTATAATTTGGTTGCGACAATACTTAAAATTACATGTCCTTGCCTACATATTTCAAATTTCGAAAAGTACCGACAGACATTACATCGCATGGCATAGCTTGCAAAAGTGGCGCGAGTTCTTGCATACTTAACAGAATTTTCCAAATGTCTTTGGAATGATCGATGGAACCATTCATTTACTACTCATTCCATGAGTAGTGAAATCGGGCTTTTAAGCGTACATAAGAAAATTAATTATAAGAATTCGAGGCAAAGCTAGTTGTGTAACCGACTACACTATCGAAGATTCACTGTAAGAGACTTTTCATACATAATCGAGCGGGCTTAATGTCACTTTCAAAATAAAGTGCCTCCTAATGCGGTGTTAACTCGAGGGTAAACGCATTCTCACCTATTAAGAGTGCGGAAAATGGGTCTCATTTTCCGCTAAATCGGAAAGCCCTATTACACGCAAAACATATAACTTAAATTAGCTTGGCCGAACCCACGCCAAACATATAACTTAAATGAGCTTAGCCGAATGATAGCGTGGCCGAAGCACCATGGCGAACCGTGTACAGAGACTAGACGTCGATTTACAAAAGTGTTATGAAGGCGACCTAGACTGGACACTTTTACCTGAAAAGCTGCGGCTGACAGTTGGCTGGGGGGACTATCAAAGTAATTTTGTTTTAGCTTAACCTAGTGGCTGATCTATTAAACATAGAATATCACTATAGAATTGATTTATTGAAGGTTTTGATTGATAAAATTCAGCGAAAAACCGAGCACGCGCTCCAAGGGCCGTCTATCGATCGATAGAGGACACCTGTGTAGCCAATCAGATTGAGCGTTTTGGCAACAGTCAGCCGTTGGGTTATGCTAATATACAGTATATTTCTGAGTTAAGGAATTTATTATATTTCCAGTACATTTTCTTGTTAACTTGCTCCAAAATGGGGCACATACAGAATACAACCGTGTATTAGCAACCGATGATTTGCCTCTTCTTTTGACTTCATGTGGTTAAATGACACAATAGAAGATCTTTTATTTCTTGAAAATAACTGACATATTTTTGTTGTCCCTTGGATGGTGCATCGGCACCGGATTTTGTATAACGTAACTGACCCCACCATGGTGAATTGGCAATATTCTGAAAACAAAATGAAAATGCCTGAGAATGCCTGGGGTGGAAGAGAATTGGAAAGGGCCGGTCTCAAGCTTGCAACTGTAACAATAAATTTAAGAACAAGCACAGCAAGCAATAACAAATTAATCATCAGAAAGCTAATAGATGAATCTGTATTAATTTGATGGCATTATTTGGTTGACTAATGTGACAAATTCTTAATTTATTATCAAATAGTTATTGTTAGACACATTTTGTTGTCACCAATAAATTGTATTTGAAATTTCTACATTCATAACCTGCAATTATTAAACCATCTATCCTTTGTTTACATCAGCATTATACCGTTCGAATAACGTGGCCACTAAATATTAACATGACACCAATCGCTTATACGTATTTTTAATGTGAAACTTACCTTAGTGAAAAAAAGAAACACGATTTCATCTAAATGAAAATTTCTCACCATTTTCTGTCGCTTCAAGTTCTACCAATCATCAGTTTCACGCCAAGCCATTTCTTTAGCTCCATCTTTTGTGCTTTTTCAAACTTTGTGCTTTTTCGAACTTTTGCTGGAATGGTTAATCAGGTTAAGGTGGTTCGATACAGTTTTCTAGAGACCATACTAACATTTTTCAATCGGCTTTTAAGCGGCCTTCTCCAAGTCAGATCAACGTGAAATTTTCACCACTAACTGGTTTTGAATTAAAGTTTGGCAAGATATATTTTCTGGTAAAATCGATATTACCATGACGACGATAAACAAGAAACTTAGAAATCAGTAAAAGTGAAATTTAGCGCGTTTAAGATTTCGCATTGAAAATCCCACATAGGCATCTTAAAATATGGTATATGGCATATATATTTTGCAAGAATAAAAAAATTCTGTATGTTTGAATTAAAATAAATTGCAATAACATTTCAAACCGTACTATTTGTGTACTGGTATTAAATTGATCGAGAGATTAACACTGGTTTTGTGAAATTACTTAATGGTAATGTCAAAAAGTAGCTTGATGTTATGTTTGTAAACTTTGAAAGTTTTGTTTACTTTCTCTTTTGCGATCTTGAGAACTACCTTTTTTTCCTAACATCACTTCATGTGCAATTTTTGGGTAATTTTCGATTTTAATGGCTTTTGCAAAAATCTGAGAAACGGCTCGATGGATTTTTTTAAAACATTCACTGTGCATGCTTACCGATGTGCAAAATATTATCTGAAAGTTTCATTGACATTGATTCACTGGAACGCCTTTGCCTTTAAATTTAAAGATGAAAACGACGTACGAACCGGCCGAAAAAATGGCGTTACAAATTTACTTTTTTTAAGTCATGCTTAATAATGATTTCAAATCAATGCGCACTGCATTCCTCCGTGATTTATACTTTCGTTGTGATCTGCTGTGCATCTATTATTGTCTATATTCGAGCATGATTGTACCTTATTACTCTCCTTGCTACTTTCCAGATTCCCTTAAGTCTCTTTTTAGGATTATTTTGAGCAATAAATGCCCTTTTGCGTTTTGAAAACGTTTTTACAGCGGGCGTTTTGAACGCAACAGAAAACAGATGCAAAGAAATTTGCATCAAAGAGCATACATTGCAATGTTTTAATCACGGAAGAATGTAGTGCGCATTGATTTGAAATCATTACTGAGAATAACTTAAAAAAGTAAATTTGTAACGCCATTTTTTCGGCCGGTTCGTATGTCGTCTTCATCTTTAAATTTAAAGGCGTTCCAGTGAATCAATGTCAATGAAACTTTCAGATAATATTTTGCACATCGGTAAGCATGCACAGTGAATGTTTTAAAAAAATCCATCGAGCCGTTTCTCAGATTTTTGCAAAAGCCATTAAAATCGAAAATTACCCAAAAATTGCACATGATGCGATGTTAGGAAAAAAGTAGTTCTCAAGATCGCAAAAGAGAAAGTAAACAAAACTTTCAAGGTTTACAAACATAACATCAAGCTACTTTTTGACATTATCATTAAATAATTTCACAAAACCAGTGTTAATTTCTCGATCAATTTAATACCAGTACACAAATAGTACGGTTTGAAATGTTATTGCGATTTATTTTAATTCAAACATACAGAATTTTTTTATTCTTGCAAAATATATATGCCATATACCATATTTTAAGATGCCTATGTGGGATTTTCAATGCGAAATCTTAGACGCGCTAAATTTCACTTTTACTGATTTCTAATTTTCTTGTTTATCGTTGTCATGGTAATATCGATTTTACCAGAAAATATATCTTGCCAAACTTCAATTCAAAACCAGTTAGTGGTGAAAATTTCACGTTGATCTGACTTGGAGAAGACCGCTTAAAAGCCGATTGAAAAATGTTGGTACGGTCTCCAGAAAACTGTATCGAACCACCTTAATGCAGTCACCATCTTGGATAATTAACCGAGCGAAATCTGGGGAGAGGAAATGGTCGTGGCGTCGCCACTTCGCGTCTTCTTCGCATCACTAATATGACGGCCATTCCGAAGCCTTCGAAGAGACTACAGCGGCCATAAAGATATACACTTTAAACTACCTCGAACTCACTCACTGAAAACTCTATCTGCTTTCGTTTCAAGCTTCCGGCGACTAATGCAAAAGTAAAAAACAGAACTTCTCAAATAAACGATCGCGTGTCTGAATCTTACGATTTCACGGTTTACATAAATACGAATCGACACTCAGTTTCAACCAAAGAGAAAACGGAACATGAACTACGTTTCCACTGTTCGAATACGAATAGTCTATCGCTTCACCATTCGCACCAATCGTACCAATGGTCAAACTGTTATACCCCTCTGAGTCACTCACACTGAAACGGGAAAATATTCTAAGTCCCGACAATGAGATGCATTTTACGGATCGTCAACGGATCGTCTACAACATTCACCATTCGTACCAATCGTACCAATGGTCAAACTGTTATACTCCTCTGAGTCACTCACACTGAAACGTGAAAATATTCTAAGTCCCGATAATAAGATGCATTTTACGGATCGTCAACGGATCGTCTACGGCATTCACCATTCGTACCAATCGTACCAATGGTCAAACTGTTATACCCCTCTGAGTGGGTCACTCACACTGAAACGGGAAAATATTCTAAGTCCCGATAATGAGATGCATTTTACAGATCGTCAACGGATCGTCTACAACATTCACCATTCGTACCAATCGTACCAATGGTCAAACTGTTATACCCCTCTGAGTGGGTCACTCACACTGAAACGGGAAAATATTCTAAGTCCCGATAATGAGATGCATTTTACGGATCGTCAACGGATCGTCTACAACATTCACCATTCGTACCAATCGTACCAATGGTCAAACTGTTATACCCCTCTGAGTGGGTCACTCACACTGAAACGGGAAAATATTCTAAGTCCCGATAATGAGATGCATTTTACGGATCGTCAACGGATCGTCTACAACATTCACCATTCGTACCAATCGTACCAATGGTCAAACTTTTATACTCCTCTGAGTCACTCACACTGAAACGTGAAAATATTCTAAGTCCCGATAATGAGATGCATTTTACAGATCGTCAACGGATCGTCTACGGCATTCACCATTCGTACCAATCGTACCAATGGTCAAACTGTTATACCCCTCTGCGTCTCTCACACTGAAACGCGAAAATATGCTAAGTCCCGATAATGAGATGCATTTTACAGATCGTCAACGGATCGTCTACGGCATTCACCATTCATACCAATCGTACCAATGGACAAACTGTTATACCCCTCTGAGTCACTCACACTGAAACATGAAAATATTCCCGATAATGAGATGCATTTTACGGATCGTCACTGCAAAAATATGAGCTTTGCAATATATTGTATCTTATAATTCTCACATTCATACACGGTACAAATTTGGTTATGGTGCTCCCGATATTGGTCTCTCGAAATCACAGCCATCTTACGATGGTGGTCAGTAATTTCGCGTTTTGAAGAAAAGTGAAAATGACGAAACGCATGTTTGTGAATCTTTAACATGTCGTTAACACTGTTTGACGGGAGAAGAGAAATGCTCCACGATTGAGGCGTCTTCCTGTTTTACCACACGACATAAAACATGAACTTATATCGTACCCTTAGTTGACCGACTGGAGTTTCTAGGGTCCAAGAAGCGTTGGTATGTGGGCAGTTAGCGCAGTGTGGTCCACAGTCACAAGGGAAGGTACCTACTTGCTGCTCCATTCATCGGTTCGGATGTTTCAAAAAGTTGGTTTTATCAACTGAGTTGATAAGGTAAATTGGACATTTCAATTTTTTTAAGTATTGCTATCCCATATTAACTCCATAAGTATTTCGTTCCCCAACGAACTCCACAGTTAACATACAGCATGCCAGCATGTTGTGTGGTCTTGACGATGTTTCAAATCTCCGTGTTCCATCAAAACAGTTAGGACAGTTTATTAAAAGTAATAAAAACAAAGTTATATGATCTGTACTCTAGTTTTTGGGAAAATGAGGTCTTTGGAGGGCATTCTGACTCTCGTGAAGTACAGCGGGGTAAATTACGGACATTTGGACTTGTTAAATCTAATGTGTGCTTTGAGAAGTATTTAATTAGTATCTCTAATGTAAAACATCGACAAGCTGTTACCCGATTGCGAATCTCGGCACATAGGTTGCCAGTTGAAACTGGGCAATAATAATAATAATAATAATAATAAAGTCTTTGCCAGAAAATATCTTCAATGTCCGATGACTTGACTTCCCGCTTGGTTGATAACAGCTATTTTAAAATTGCACATTCCTTTTAGTGGAAACCAAATCTGTAAGGAGCATTGCCTTTTTTACTTTTGATCATACTTACTTTTTTGGATGGTTGTTACGATGGAGGAAGGTGATATACTCGGCGACGAAGGACTTTGGCTCCAAGAGTACGTCCCTCCAGGAAATATTTGGCGATTGTCAGACACATCTGCAGATATCAAAGACATTGGGCATTACGTTGTGTTGATGTTTTAAAGTATTTTTATCTTGTTATTATTTCTTTAACCAAATTAAGGCTACAAACATTCACGGGATTCTTATTTTGCTTTTGATAAAAAAAAAATAACATTCGGTGTCAGCATGTCACAATAACGTGGCTGCGCAAAGGATATTTAACAAAATTCGTTGGCTCACTTTGATTTAAAATCAGATATTGTAAATTAGCACAGCCAAATCACAGTACACTTCTGAAAATAATTTCAAACACGAAACAAATAGAATGAATATTATTCATTTGTTAAATTTTAAGTAGTTTAATTTTAATTTTATACGTCAACGATTTTTTCCATTTGTGTCATATTTTAAAATTTCAATAAAGTCTGCTTTTCATTAAAAAAAAATACAGAAACAACACAAACAGATAAAAACGACGTTGTAAACTGGAACCACATGCTAACTATATTCTTTTTGTGTGGTGTATTGAGCAACTGTAATTGCCGTATCGGATTATAAAACTAGGCTCACTAAAGGCGTAATTTAGGGCTCTTAAAACTGCATTACAGTTGGACAGTAAATAACACAAACAGAGGAGGTAAGCCTGTGCTGGAACGCTTTTTGCTAGGTAACAAGAGGCTCCAAGTAGCCTATACTCATGCGCATGCGTAAGAAAGTTTTATGGTATGTTTTTAAAAAAGTATTTTGCACCGCAGTGCTGATTGGAGTAGTCTCAGTTAGCAAGCCCTGTGATGTAAACTACCCATTTTCTTGAAACATTCTATTCGCAGGGACCAATGTGACTTATGAATTATTCAAACTGGTTGAAATTAAGGGGACTAGTCATCTCAAATTATGTTTGTCCCCTGGTGTGTACTCTGTCATGACAATGAATTAAAAAATCAACCAAAACAAAATCATATTATCCTTGTGACCAGTCACTTTAACAAAACTACAGGTGACTTGTTCCTATCATTCATGGTTCCCATGGAAGGGTGGGGGGGCGGGGGGTGAGGAGGCCAGCCATGTATCAAATTGTGCTTGTCCCCTTGTGTGTACTGGTCATGAGAATTGTCTCAGTGATGACAAATCAAAAAATCAATCACAAAAAAATCAACCTGTCCTCACGACCAGTCCCTTAGTGCAAACACTACAGGTGTCTTGACCCTGTGATTTATGGTCCCCGGGACTTGCCTGATTGTGTGTGATGTGTGTGTGACTTGTCACAGGGACCAGTCCCTTAATTAAGGGCGCTAACCATTTGTCAGAACTGGCTGGCCTGACCGGTCCGTTTGTAACTAGAATGCATATTGTTGAAGACTTGTTCATACAAAGTCCATCAAAAGGGTGCATTTCCAAATTTACCAGTATGGACGACCAGTTCTGGCAAATAATGGAATGATATTTACGAATTGAGCGGTCTGGCCGGGCAGTTCTGACAAATGGTAAGCGCCCTAAGTCTCTGTAACTAGTCCCTTGTTATACACGAATATGGTCAATTGTGGAATACAACTGTGCAATTCCTAATGTTAATATTGCATCATGATGATTAGTCTCATACCTAGCCGCTTCCTGGATCATCAAACAACATTTCCACTTTTTTATTGCGTGATGACCCTGAAAACTGCTGCATAGGAGACTACATGCTGATCGGTTGTTGGAACAAAATATATTACATACTGAACACAGTAACAAAGCGAAGGAGTCCAGTCGATCAATTTAATATAGAAGTCCAGAGTAATTTCCTTAATTGTGAAGGTAATCCTTGGTTCAACTGAACTGTGTTAATGTGTTTATACAGGTTATGCAGTAGTCTGTGCTTTCGGAATTAAATAATACAGATAACTAGCAATTGGTGCCACAACTGTGGTTGTCTCTGCGTATTATCTTGTGACACATGTAACACATATTTTTTTTACTGCACACATGCTTGAACTCGTGGCGTCTTAACCCATTGCAGTATTGATTCCCAAGTGTTTTTGAGTGCTTTTACAGAGAAACATAAGCTTAAAAAGTCCAAAGTCTAAAAAGTAAGATCATACTACATTTACTGCATTCAGTAGCCGGCACTTGAAACCACGATCGCTAAATGAAATGACAAGTAGTATAAAGCACAAAACTTGCCGGAGCAAAAACCCCACAACAGCGGAGAACAGAATATCAAACGGTCCTACCATCAACAACAAACAAACAACAAGACTTTATTTAGACAGAGTGAAAGAAACCAGAATTACACAAAGTAATTTTCATCCAGGCCCTGCTAAATTAAAAAGAAAAATACAATAATGATAATTATATTCTAATCAGTAATAAAAGATAGAAATACATACCAATAAGAATATATATATATATATATATATATATATATGTTTTGTGGAGGAAAGAGACAAATAAACTACGCTTTCATCCCGACAAGCCTGTTTCGTGGTTGCCCACTCCTCAGGGGATTCAATAAGAATATTCTTTACCATCGCTTCTTATATACAATATAATTTACATAATAACAATAACAAATCTATGCGGCGCGAAGTTTAACAGTTCAGCTGTTGCGTAGAAGGGCTTTGTTTCTATGGCGGCAAGAAGACACGAGTTCATTATGTTTGTTAAGTGTAGAAAGTTTCAGTCGGCAAATGATTAGAAATTTTTCCTTTAGGCAGAGGTTGCATCTCTTGCTTGAGCTGTTGTACGGTGAATGCGAAGACAGGATGCGCCATGAAATATAGTGTTAGATGTTGTTGTCTTTGAGAGTCCAGATGTACTTGCTTAGTTCAGTTGAGTTTCTGTGTTTAGAGTGGCGGAATGATGCGGTGTGGTTTCGGTATCTTGTTTTGAAGTCGTTTTCCGTGAGTTCGATGTATGTTTCTGTTGTGTTGTTGTCGTTGTTGTTGTTGTGTTGTTGCGTAAGCGTAGTTTTTTTGTTTCTTTCCTCCACAAACATATACTTCGCTCTACATTAATGTATTGAGCACTGTTTTACGAATATCCAGTTCTACACTTACACCGTTACTCATTAGGAGTTACAACGTGAATGAATATTCCTTTAGGAGGTTACACATTATTATGTCAGCTGTCGAATAGCCATCTGGTAATAATTAGTGTACGCTAATTGCATTTTAACAAAGATCCATTCCTATGTCGATGATACAAGTTCGTTACGCTTATTGAGCGTGTACCGGGTGGGTTGGCAAATCATTACATACTTTTCTCTAAGGCATAAGTTGCATCGTTTACTTGCGCTATTATAAGGTTTAGCTCGTGAAATAATTAGCCATGTTATTTCATAGTCGATTTTGCTATCTTTCAGAGACCAAACGTATTTGCTAAGCTCTGTTGAGTTTCTCTTAGATGAGTTCTGGAATGAGGCGGTGTGGTTTCTATATCTAGTCTAAAACTTGTTGTCGGTGAGTCCCACGTATGTTTCACATACATTGTCATCTTTCCGCTTCACACAAGCTTGGTATACGACAGAAGATTGGAGGCAGTGTCCACTAAGGGGCAGGCATTCATGTTTCGGCAGTTGCATGTTTTGTCATTTGAGTCGACATCAGGTTTGCTGTTGTTGTCATGTTCCTTGAGTTGTGCTTTATTGTGGCAATCGATAATTTGTTTGACGTTTGTTACACAGCTCTAGCTGATCTTAATAGTGGTTCTGTTAAATATCTACCTAAGGTTGTTGTCTGTTGGGAAACAATTGTCGACGAGGTTGAGGAATTTTTTGCCAACGTTAGTATCTACATTTTTACTGAACGGAGGGTTGTACCATAGGATGTTGTTTCTCGGTCTGTTTCTTTTGTTGTTGGGTTCAGGCGGTTCAAACTCGAGTTTGTGGTTGTATCCACTCTCATACAGTGCTTTCTGATATGGTGGTGCGGCAAGATCAAATGACTTCTTGTCGGATGAAATAGACGAGAGTCGTCTGTTGATGCCTTTAGGTATATTTTTAATAATAGAAGGCGAATGGTTGCTTAGCTTTTAATTGTGTACATACAACAGTGTGCTGTTGGGTTTGGTGTATGGACTGTGTGTGTTGTCGGTGAGATTAAAGGTGACATCTAAGAAGTTCCTAGATGTCACCTTTAATCTCACCTAGATGTCACCTTTAATCTCACCGACAATACACACAGTCCATAGTATATATACAGTTTGAGCACTCTCTGGATTGGGTGGAGAGCCTCGTAAGAGGTGTATCACTATTGGCATATTGCTTCGCACACTGCTTGCAGTTTGAGGACTCTTGTGACTCCACAATGCAATCCAACAATGTGTAACCGTACATCCTGTGCCCAAGTTCTGGAGTTGCCATAAAGCCATTATGGTAACAACCGGGAGGGCACATTGTATACATAATTGTATATATATATATATATATATATATATATATATATATATATATATATATAACAATTTATTACAAAAGACTTCATCAGGCCAACTCACTAGCAACTTGAGTTGCCCTGATGAAGTCTTTTGTAATAAAGACGAAATATCGGCAAAGTCGAATTTTCCAGTTTGTGATTGTTTTATAAGTTTGTCTGGATTTAATATCACGACAAGGATGTTTTTGATATATATATATATTTATTCTATATATATATATATATATAGACAGTTTGAGAACAAAGATTATGAGTGAAAAAGTGCCTCAGCCGGGAGTTGAACCCGGGTCTCTTGATGACCGGACAGATGCCTTAACCACTAGGACACTGAGACAACCACACTTACACAAACACAAACAACGCATTTGTGGCTTCATAGTGGAAAGCTCTTGGGAGACATTTACACAAATTCTGCAATTAGGATCGCGTCACTTTACCCAGTCGTTCAGCGATTCACAGTCCACACCCCAAGGAAATTAAATTACAAATTAGTGTGGGAAGGGAGATATGGACAACTAATTGCCTCATAATCTTTGGATCACCAACCTATTCTCGTTAGGAAGGCGATTCACAGCAATTTCTGAAATATATACATAGACAGTTAAATTGAGAACAGAAATTTTCACAACAAAGATTATGAGTGAAAAAGTGCCTCACTTTTTCACAATTTGTATATATATATATATATATATATATATATATATATAATATATATATATATACAATTATGTATACAATGTGCCCAGGATGTACAGTAAGTGCAAAGTGAAAACCCTCAAAAACCCTCAAATTTGACGGGAGGCCCGTGAGCCATAAAGCCTTAAGTTCGGCTGCGTTGTTGCGTGGTCGTCCTGATGGTGTAGTGGTTAACACATCGGCTCTAGAAAGTTTGGGACGCGGGTTCGAATCCCGATCAGGGCAATTTTTAGGGTTTTAACTTTGTGTTTATTTATTCTTTATTTGACTGGTTTAAGTTCATTTGTGTTGTATATATATAACTTCACAGAAGTTCAGGTTTCACGAGTAATCATCGTTTTGTTACTCGTGAAACCTGAACTTCTGTGAAGTTATAGTTGATGCTCCTCAATCGACTGAGTTGAGCGCTCTACGAAATACGTTCTACTCAAAAAAAGAATTTATATATATATATATATATATATATATATATATATATATATATATATATATATATACATACATACAGTTTGAGCACTCTCTGGATTGGGTGGAGAGCCTCGTAAGAGGTGTTCACTATTGGCATATTGCTTTGCATATTGCTTCGCTCACTGCTCGCAGTTTGAGCACTCTCGTGACTCCACAATGCAATCCAACAATGTGTAACCGTACATCCTGTGCCCAAGTTCAGGAGTTGCCATAAAGCCATTATGGTAATAACCGGGAGGGCACATTGTATACATTATTGTATATTACGCTCACTGTTCATACAGTTTGAGCACTCTCTGGATTGGGTGGAGAGCCTCGTAAGAGGTGTTCACTATTGGCATATTGCTTCGCTCACTGCTCGCAGTTTGAGCACTCTCGTGACTCCACAATGCAATCCAACAATGTGTAACCGTACATCCTATGCCCAAGTTCAGGAGTTGCCATAAAGCCATTATGGTAATAACCGGGAGGGCACATTGTATACATTATTGTATATATATATATATATATATATATATATATATATATATATATATATATATATATATATGTATATATATATTATATTGCCAGCAGCATTGGCAAAATTTTGAACTCCCACAGTCACCTGATATATAATTCGCCCACTTTAGCTGGAATGTTTCCCAAGGGCTCATTTATTCCATCCTTTAGAAGATCTAAGAACATTAAAGAGATTCTAGCCGCGCCTTAACTTACCAACGTAGCTGAAGGGAATGACCGAGGTTGCTATAAATGTTATAGAAAATGCGATCTTTGCCATAATTTCTTGCTGGAAACCGATTTTTTCATGAGCACTAAAACCAGTAGAAAATATACCATCAGACAAGATGTTAATTGTAAATCCAAGAATGTTATTTACCATATCACTTGCAACAAATGCAATTTACAATATGTAGGATCCACCAGTAACGAGTTCAAGGTCAAATTTCGCAACCATAAATCAGCCATGACCACGAATAAAAACACGTGTGAGGTTGCCATTCATTTTAACAAAGCTGAACATGAAATGTCTGACTTTGAATTCGTTATTGTGGAACAAATTTTTAATTCAAATAACGAAAATAGTGTCGATGAGCGTTTGTTAACTGGGGAAGCGTTTTGGAGTGCACAGCTTTGCACCCTGATGCCACAGGGCCTAAACAAAAGATCGGAGTTCAATTCAAAGAATAGAATTAGATATAACTAAGACCTTTCATGCCGCCCCATTTCATCATTCGGTCTCTTTTTATCATTTTTATCATTGTAATTTTTGTTAAAGTTAAATCTGAACGTCTACAACAACCACAAGTTTCTTGAACGCGACACGAACTACAATTTCTACCCGAAATCTGCGAGAACTCTGCTTCAGATCGATACACGACAGAAAGAGCGCACACTGGTATGCTGTAAACGGTTATATAACCCAAGGACTAAAAACCTGTTTATCCAGTTTCTATCTTGTTATAGAAGGTTCTAGAAAACATTACGAAATATTCTAATTGGGTCCTCGAGTCAAACAAAAACAGTTATAACAAAATGCTTAGCACAAAAGCGTCTGTTCTATGCGAGTGTTTCTTCCTCAACACTCCTTCTCACTCGCAGGTGGAACAAGACGGCATCTCATCCAATCCAGACATCTTTCGTAATTTCCTGAGCTGTTCACGACCCAGGCCTTTAGTAAGCATATCGGCTACCATTTCTTCAGTACGACAGTAGCTTAGTTCCACATTTCCATTCTCCACCTGCTCCCGGATGAAATGGTACTTGATTCCAATGTGTTTTGCGCGCCCGTGGAACTGAGGGTTCTTGGCCACGTTACTCACTGCGTACGTAATATACGGTGGTGTCATAGTTGACAGGTACAGAAGACTTCCAACCGCGGATTGAAACTGCTCTTTGTCAGTACTTTCTGAGTCTTCATTCATCTTAACAAGTTTTGAGGAGCTAGCGTCTACTGGGGTCTCAACTGCCTTGGCATTCTCCATGTTGTATTTGCGCAGGATCTTTTCGGTGTGGGCTGGTTGTCCAATCCAAGCTTCTCATTTTGTTTGTTCTGCGTCACTTTGGTTCCCAGAAAATGGCGTAGCTCTCCCATATCCTTCACTTCGAACTTCTCACCAAGACCTTTCTTTACGTCCCCAATGCGCTTGTCGCTTTTTGTAGCTAGCACTGAATCATCCACATGAACGGCAATCATGAACATCTCTCCTTCTGAGGCTACATAGATGCATGGGTCACTAACCGATTAAACAAACCCAAGCTTCTTTAAGTGCTGATCCAGCACCGAGTTCCAGCATGTTGATGATTGCTTTAAACCATAGATACTTCGTTTCACCTTGCAGACCAAATGCTCTTGACCCTTAACCACAAAACCCTCTGGCTGCTTCATATACACCTCTTCTTTTAACTCACCATTCAGGAATGCAGTTGTAACATCTATCTGATGAAGCTTCAAATCATTTTGCACGGCCAACGTAATACTGTTCTAACTGATTCAAACCTGGCGACGGGGGAAAAGGTCTCATCATAATCAATTCCAGATTTCAGAGAAAAACCCTGGGCTACAAGCCGTGCTTTTTTCCATCTTTTTTGATTTTGAAAACCCACTTGCTTCCGACAGCTTTTCGCCCCTTTGGCAAATCCACCATCTCCCAAACATCATTCTCTCGCAGGGACTCCATTTCCTTTTCCATTGCACTCATCCACTTCGTCTTATCCGGGCTGCTTAGTGCATCTTTAACAGTCGTTGGTTCAGTTAATTCAACATTTGTGACACTTGCCCAGTCTCCATAGTAATCAGGTGCTTTCTTTTCGCGGTTTGATCTTCGCACTACTGGTTCTGCTTCCTCTTCAGTTGTGCGTTCTTTATCAGCTACATGTTTCTCATCATCGTGAAAGTCCAATTCCACACACCGCTCACTGCTTCTTTCTGGGACACTTTGCTCCTTCTCAATACCGCAGCTTGATTCATCAAACACAACATCTCGGCTATAAAAGACTCTTTCGCGCCTTGGATCATGCAGTCGGTAACCTTTCCTCTCCGTACCAGAGCCTAGAAGTACACATTTTCTTGATTTTGCATCCAGTTTTTGACGCTCATCTTTGGATACATGAGTATACGCAGCAAACCCAAAAACTCTTAGGTGTCTCACACTTGGTTTCTGTCCTATCCAGGCTTCAAAAGGTGTCTGCCCTCCCACTGCAGTTGTCGGACTTCGATTTCGTAAGTACGCGGCTGTTGACAGTGCTTCAGCCCAGAAACGATGTGGTAGCTTAGCCAGCCAGCATGAATCGTACCGCTTCAACTAGTGTTCTATTCATCCTTTCAGCAACACCATTCTGCTCCGGAGTTTTAGGTACAGTCAGCTCGTGTCGAACTCCTTCTTTCTTTAAGCACTTTTCAAAATCTGCTGAGACATACTCCCCACCATTGTCGGTGCGCAGAGTTTTAAGCTTTCTGCCCGTTGACCTCTCCACCTGAGCTTTCCACTCAAGAAAACATGAGAAGACTTCATCTTTGTGTTTCAGGACATATATCCAGATGTAGCGGGTATTGTCGTCAATGAATGTAAGAAAGTATTCTCCACCACTCAGGGACTTTGCATTCATCTTACCGCATACATCACTATTCACCAACAACAGGGGTTCACTTGATCGCTTGCCTCCGTCAACTGGGAATCTACTTCTGTGGTGTTTTCCTTCCACGCATGACTCGCAGAAAGAGGTCCCTCTTGACGCATTGAAATCAAAGTCCTCAACAAGTTTTTCCTTGGCCAACTTTTGCAGGTTCCGCACTCCAAGGTGGCCATATCGCCGATGCCAAGTATCTTCCTTTGTTTCTTTGCTCTTGTTAACAGCTGCATTGGTTTGCTCATTATTAGCCTGACAGTTCAGGTGGTACAAGCTTCCCACCCTAGTAGCAACAGCTATCACCTTCTTGTTTGAGTCCAATATTTCACACCCAGTCTCAGTGAAATTAACTACCTTTCCAGCTTTTACCGCCTTTGACACGCTCAACAGGTTGTACGACAGATCAGGCACATACAAAACTTCATGCAATTTACACCTGCTAGCTTTCCGGCCAACTTCGGTCAACTCCAACACAACAGTGCCACGCCCTGTAGCTTAGCACAAAAGCGCCTGTTCTATGCGAGTGTTTCTTCTTTTTAGTTTGATTTTATTTGATTACGTCACTTGCTGTTTGCAACTGTCTTGGCATTCAGGAGGTCTGTTCGCGTTGGCTTGCCGTTTAGGTGCCCCGAGCAGGGAATTTATTACTACTATTGTTTAGGGGCCCTGTTTGGGGACCTTGTTACTACATTGGCCTTGCGATAATTTGAGGGCCCTAATCAGGAAGCTTGTTATGCTTTTACAATTGCACAACACCATTACATTATCATGTTTTTTTAATTCTTTTAGCTTTATTTTTAGTTTATTATGTAACTTGTCAGTTTTATTCTATTACGTAACTTTTTTATAGCTTTAATTGCAACTTTTATGTTAGAAGAATGTTTATATAAGGAACTTATTTCTGTAAGAATTTTTATTCCAAGTATTTTTGATCCTGTATAAGCACTGAAGAAGCCCGAAAGGCGAAACGTTTGCCATTAAACTTCAGGACATGTGAAGAGTTCGCTTCTCGCTTTTGTTTACACAATTTATCCTTATTTAAGCGCAGGCGTCCAGTATCCTTGGATCCGTTTTCGCAAGTGGCATCTTCGTTGGTGTAAAGTCGTGAATGGGGCTCAATGAACGGTCATATTACACCGTCTTTAGTTCCGTTCATAGTCCTACTACTCGTTCGTTCACCACTCTCCGATATGCAAATCCAGTCACTTTTTGCCTGGAGTGTTACCTCATTTAGCATCTAATTATTCTACATTAAGTCCCTTGAGACCCGACACTACATCTCCCCCCTTTTTTCTAGTCTGGCTCAAAGTCCCTATAAATAGTGTCCAAGTGGACGTTCTTTCTCGCGCTGATCTCCTTGGCCCGCTTACTGCAGTATTGTCTGGCTGCTGTTAATGTCGCTCCGTTTCCGTCGCTCCTAAGGTCGGTGGACCATCAGGCTCATTACGTGGACCGCCAGTTGTCATCTCACTGGATGCGCCCGGGTTGTCGGGTTGCAAACGCAAATCTTCCTGGGCTCCTGTTTCAGTTTCTTCCGCACTGGATGTATTCAAATCCACAGCGACGTACTCATCCTCCCTCGCGTGCTTCAGCAACTTGCAATGGGATGAATTCCGCGATTTAATCTCCCTACTCCTTTTAACGGTGATCATACTTCCTTTCACGGCTATTACTGAGAAGGGCCGGGGGTCAAATGATGGGGTCAGAACATCTGCTGTGCTCTGCTTTAAAAGAACTAGGTCTCCAACCACTATGAGGCTTTCCCGGGCGTTCCGTCTCTTATCCGCGTACTCTTTCATCTGCTTCTTTTTAGCCGCGTCCCTTTGTCCGATTGGGTCGCACAGAATTTCTCCTGCAGATACGATCCTTTCCGGTAGCTTCCTCCGTAGCTCTCTACCGAACATGAGCACGTCAGGGCTTTCCTTTGTCGCTGGGTGGGGCGTGGCCCGATAGTTGCAAACCGTTCTTTGCACTCTCGACCGAATAGCTTTTCCTTCAAGTTTAGAAATTCTCGCACTCTTCTTGAGGGTTTGCAAGAAGCGTTCCACGTCACCATTAGCTTCAGCCCACCCAGGGGTGACCTTCTGGTGTCTGAACCCTTGTTCCCGGGAAAAGTCCGCAAACTTTGATCCGTTAAATGGGGGCCCATTATCCGTTTTGATCTCTTCGGGGATTCCGTACGTGTTATACACGCGCGTAAATAGGGGAATGACGTAATCAGCAGAAGTACTTGATGTGAACTCAACGACCGGATACCTGGCATACTGGTCCCAAAAGACCAAAGCCATGTCTTTGTTTCGTAACGGCCCCGCGAAATCTAACTGACTTTTTTCCACGGACCCCTTGGCAAGTCTGTCATCTGTAGAGGCTCTCTGGCGTGACAGGGCGTGGTAGATTGGCAAGCGAGGCATTTCCCTACATGCCTTTCGACCATTGTGTCCATACCAGGAAACCACACATGGGCACGGAGTAACTGCTTTGTACGAACAATACCTTGGTGGCCTTCGTGGGCAATCTTAACCATGGCTTTCCTGAGCGTCTGAGGCACCACAATGCGTTCACCGCGGAGAACGAGCCCATCAACTACGGCCAGTTCGTTGAAAACGTTAGAGTACTTTCTCTACACACTTAATTAATTACGAAATTACGAAATTCACATAATGCCTGACATCTTTAGTCGTGCCCAGTTCCCTTTTGCTGCTCTGCTCGAGAGGAAGGGGGTGCCTCGATGTATAGTCTGAGATGTTAGTCTTCCCTGGCCTGTATTCGACCCTAAACTCGTAATCGAGCATTCGCATCGTCATTCTCTGCAACCGTATGGACGTTGCATGCCTCGGGTTATTAAAACTAACCTCTAGGGGTTTGTGATCAGTGACAACCACGAATGGCTTGCCATACAGGAAGACGTGAAACTTCCTACACGCGAAATCAGCGGCCAGTGTCTCCAACTCGATCTGGGAATATCTCCGCTCGGCGTCTGACAGCGCCCTGCTCGCATACTGTACCACTCTGCAATGGTCTTCATTCGGACTGTGCTGGACTAACGTCGCCGAGATCCATAGGGGACAGCCATCAACATGTACTTCTTGATCAACAGCAGGATCAAAATACGCTAAAACTGTATCAGTGCTTAGAGCATTTTTCAAAGCTTCGAATGCTTCCTGGTGTTTCTCTTCCCACTTCAAAACGTCAGCTTTAACCAGTGCCCTCAGAACGTCGGTTTGTGGGGCGTAATTCTCCATGAACCTTGCATTGTACTGGGCGGTGCACAGAAATGAATTCAGTTCTTTAGCGTTGCGTGAGGGCTCAGCCTGTTTAATGGCCTCTACCTTCATGGGATCAGGGGAGGCCCCTTCTTTCGAAAACACCATTCCATAATACAGGCACTTATCCTTGTTGAATTCGCATTTATCTTTGTTGAAGGTGATTTCTTTCTCTCTAACTCTCTTGAATAACTTCTCTAAATTCTGATCATGTTCCTTTTGATTCCTGCCAAACACAAGGATATCGTCACTGATGTTGATGCATCCAACTATGTCTCGAGTGATTTCTTTGCTGACGGTTTCCTGGAATACCTCCCCAGCGGATCTCGTTCCAAAATTGAGTCTCTTGTACCTGTAGAGACCTACATGTGTCGCAAAAGTGGTGATGTAGCGGCTAATCTCCCCCAATTCCAGTTGGTGGTGCCCATGGTTCATATCCAGATGCGAAAATACTGTGGCCCCATTGAGTTCATTTATGATATCATCAAGTGTAGGCATGACAGTGTGGGTTCGTGGAATGGCTTTATTAGCTTCCCTCATATCCACATTCAACCGTATTTCATTGCTGGACCGTTTCGGCTTTATAACTACAGGGGACACCCAACTGGTAGGCTTCTCTACCTTCTCAATTATGTCGTCAGCCTCGAGTTTTTCCAATTCTGCTTCCAGCTTGGGTCTTACACTGAACAGTATCCTCCTGTGGGCCTGTGCCACGGGTGTTATTGCTGGGTCGACATGCAAATCTACCTTCACTCCTTTCATCTTTCCGATACCGTGGAACAGATCAGCGTAGTCTTTTTAGCAGATTGCTTGTGACTGTTTCCTCACTTTGGACCGTGTTTGCTACCTTAACAAGACCAAGATCCTCCGCGGTCTGGAAACCTGTCAATGGCTCAGTGTTCGTATGTCCCTTTATAACATGGAAAGTGGCCGGGGCGATTCTGGTGTTCAACTCAACAATGGCCTCGAATTTTCCCATAACCTTCAGTGGTGCCGACGGGGTTTCGTTACATTGGTATGCACGCAAAACACTCGATGACTTTCTCGATGTCACTTTATCGGCCAGCAGCCTCTTGAATGTTATCTCGTCCATTACATTTACCGTGGTTCCTGTATCCACCAGCACTTGAAAATCACGATTTTCCACTGACACACTGCTCACGGGCCTAAGACCCTGATTGTGTTTTACCGGCCCAACTTTCTCAATACCGTAAAAGGATTCTGCGTCGCTACTATCCGAGTCCTTTTCGACTGCTTTCAGCACTCCCTTGTCTTCTTTTCCTTTCATCCTACAACATTTGGCGAAATGATTCATTTTGTTACACGTCAAGCATTTCTTCCCCCGGGCTGGACATTTCATCCTTCCTCCAGCGTGTGGAAAAGTTCCACCACAAGAGAAACACACCTTTCCAGTCGTCTTGCTTTGTGTCTGTTGTCCGAGCGTATATAAGTTCTCCTCGGGATTGGTGTCAGTTCCATGGCTTTGTCGGTTTATTTCAATTCTTTCCGCTTGCTTATCCGACATTTCCTGCGCTCTTGCGAAATCCAGGGCCTCCGCTAGGGTATGAGGTTTGCTAAGCAGCCGTCGTCTGACCCGCCTCGATTTTCCTTTCTCTGTTAATTGCAGCTGTATTTCAACATCACGCCAATCCGTCGGAAAATCGCATGGACACGCTGCTTGTTTCAGGCGAGTAGCGAAATCATCGTATGACTCCTCTTTCTCTTGAGTTAACTGCCGAAACTGGTATATATTGAAAAGGTGATGTTTTCTTGGTTCAAAATATTCCATGCGTTTCTTAGCGGCGGTTTCAAAATCCTCTCCGGTGTCTTCTAGGGTGTCAAATATATCCTGTACCTTCGGTCCGACACAATGTAAAAATAACGCTCTTTTCCTTGCTTTAATCCGTAATGTTCATTGCCAACACGTAAACTTTAAATCTTTCCACGTATTTTCTGAAGCGCGAACCCACCGAAGTTGGATCCACGTCCGGGTCGAATGTTCCGTAATTCAGGTTTGCATCGAAACCAGCCATTTTTCAAGAAATAGAGGAACTCCTCGTCGCCAATGTAAAGTCGCGAATGGGGCTCAATGAACGGTTACATTACATCGTCTTTAGTTCCGTTCATACTCCTACTACTCGTTCGTTCACCACTCTCCGATATGCAAATCCAGTCACTTTTTGCCTGGAGTGTTAACCTCATTTAGCATCTAATTATTCTACATTAAGTCCCTTGAGACCCGACACTACATTTGGATATCCAACAAGCTTTATTCTAAGCTTTATTCTATATATATATATATATATATATATATATATATATATATATATATTGGAAAATAGAAAAAACTATATTTCGCTCTACTTTAACGTATCGAGCACTACTGTACTACGGAATAATTGAAACACAATCTTCCTATATATATATATATATATATATATATATATATATATATATATGTTTATGGAGGAAAGAAACAAATAAACTACGCTTTCATCCCGACAAGCCTGTTTCGTGGTTGCCCACTCATCAGGGGATTCAATAAGAATATTTTTTACCATCGCTTCTTATATACAAAATAATGGCTAGTCCGCTTTACCGAGACGACGGACTAGCCATTACTAAGGCTTCACCCAGAGACACAGAGAAGACCAAGAAAGAAATATGCCGCATCTTTAATAATAACGGACTACGCATCACCATAGAAGCTAACAAACAAATCATTAACTTCCTAGACGTCACATTTAACCTCAACCAAAGCACCTATCAGCCCTTCACTTAACCGAACACTAAACTTCAATACGTCCACCGCGAGAGCAATCACCCGCCCATCACTGCAAAGAACATTCCCGCCGGCATCAACAAACGCCTTTCATCTCTATCTTCCGACAAAGCATCCTTTGACCAAGCCGTCCCTCCATACCAGAAAGCACTCGACGAAAGCGGCTACCAATACACGCTACAGTATGAACCTCCAACAACAAACAGACGGAAAAACAGACAACGCAACAACATCATCTTGTATAACCCTCCATTTAGCAAAAACACCTGCACCAACATCGGATACAAGTTCCTCGCCCTATTAGACAACCACTTCCCTAAAGATCACAAGCTCCGAAAAATCTTCAACCGCAACACCATAAAAATAAGTTACAGCTGCATGAATAACGCCAAACAGATAATTGATAACCATAATAAGCAGATTCTAAAGTCATCGACGCAAGCCAACGACGCCGCCACAGCTAACTCTAATACCGCTCAAGACAAGAAGACATGCAACTGCCGACAAAAGAACACATGCCCACTCGACGGAAACTGCCTACAATCATCAGTCATCTACCAAGCTACAGTCACGCGCAACGACAACAACACAACAGAAACATACATCGGACTCACGGAAAACGACTTCAAAACAAGATACCGAAACCACACCGCATCATTCCGCCACTCTAAACACAGAAACTCAACTGAACTAAGCAAGTACATCTGGACTCTCAAAGACAGCAACATCGAACACTATATTTCATGGCGCATCCTGTCTTCGCATTCAGCGTACAACAGCTCAAGCAAAAGATGCAACCTCTCCCTAAAGGAAAAATTTCTAATCATTTGCCGACTGAAACTTTCTACACTTAACAAACGTAATGAACTCGTGTCTTCTTGCCGCCATAGAAACAAAGCCCTTTAACGCAACAGCTGAACTGTTAAACTTCGCGCCGCATAGATTTGTTATTATTATTATTATGTAAATTATTTTGTATATAAGAAGCGATGGTAAAGAATATTCTTATTGAATCCCCTGATGAGTGGGCAACCACGAAACAGGCTTGTCGGGATGAAGGCGTAGTTTATTTGTTTCTTTCCTCCATAAACATATACTTCGCTCTACATTAATGTATTGAGCACTGTTTTACAAATATCCAGTTCTACACTTTATATATATATATATATATATATATATATATATAGTATAAATATTATAAAATATGATCAATAAGGAAATGACCAGAATACAAAAAGGCGTCATTACAAACGAATAAAAAAAATATGTACATTATATACGAGTCTGAATAACAAGAAATCAGACTTCTTCAAGAATGGAAAACGCCATCTTCAAGTAGTTTCTTTTGAACGAGGAAAGCGATGTTGAGGTTTTAACGCTATCCGGTGATATTCTGCTTTTCAAGTCAACACCGTAGAGATTTTCCGCCATCTTGAAATCAAGAGTGGATGACGAGGTCGCGTGTCAACCAATCAGACCAGTTGAATTTAAAATATATAAAGATGCTTTGACGCGTTGATTGAAGCCAGCAATTTTTCTGTATTCGCTTTAAATATTTAATCTATTGATTCCCGATCAAATCCACATTCGTCTATTAATTCCCAAACCGTGAATTATTTCTGTTACATTTGAAAAGACTACTTATAAAGCAATGAAATCAGTAAAACTCGACATTAATATGACACGCATTCCACAGTCCATAATCCACAGAAGTCCAGTCCAGAAGTCCAGTCTCGAAGTTCAAATTATTTTTAATTTCGACGACGCTGTTTTTACGTGTTTCTATTGTTCTTCTTTTAACAAAGTCTTGAAATTACTCGCCACAAGCAGCGAGGACTACTCTGACACAGGCATTGTAGAGAATTGGCAGTAAAACGTGGAATAAATTGATAATATGCTTACGAGCGCGATAGATCGATGTTTGGCATTTTTGCCTCGGAAGAACTCTGATTAAAAATAACTCTTATTTCTATAGAATCGCGACAAATTAGGCCTCAAGTTGTATGCTGTCTATAAAAGCAACAAAATCAGAAAACGGCAAACTGATCCTTACGGCAAGGCGATGGAGGAGTAAATAAAAGAATAAAACAAAATTTATATGTATATTAAAACGAATTTGCCCAATATTTCGGTTTGAAAACAAACCTTCTTCAGGGGCTAACAGAAAAATGAAAAATATAATATTAATATATTTTTTATATAAAAGCAACGCTCACCTCGATGGGAGAAATACAGGACTGACTTATACACCCGGGGGGGGGTACTCCCTATAATGGGATGCTCCGCCTGAAAGGGGTACCTTTTTGAGGCTGGAGGTATATGAAAGGGTTGGGATTTTACGAGTTGAAGTATATGAAAGGGTAGGGATTTCACGAAGAATAGGAAAGGGTAGCGAGAACACGCCGTTGAAGCATAAAAAGGGTAGGGAAAACTGTCATTTCGGTATTATAAAAAAGGCCTTTCAAAATATATCAAACAGACGCACATAAAGGCTATATGAAAGGGGTACCATTTTCAATAAAAGGTATGTGAAAGAGGTACCATTTTCAATGAAAAGTATATGAAAGGGGTACCTTTTCTGCCAAAAACGGTATATGAAAGGGTAAGGGTTTGGACCTCGGGGCGGAGCATCCCCGTACAAAACTTTGTTGAGTACCCCCCGGGCTTATACACAAATCAGACCAAATGACGGAAAATGTTTGTCGTGCGCATGCGTAAGAAAAATTTGGCGAAACTGACGAAATTTCGGCATGATTTTTGACGAACTTGGAACATTTTATGCGAATGAGCTGGCTAAGAGGGCCCGACAAAAGCGGCAGATTCGACGAAAACGACGAATTTGGCGAAACTGACGAAATTTCGGCATGATTTTTGACGAACTTGGAAGATTTTATGCCAATGAGCTGGCGAAGAGAGCCCGATGAATGCACAGGAAGGAACTACGAAAGAGGAGGAACTGGCACTAGTAAACAAAATGAAGAGTGAACGCCACGGAGAACGCCACGGAGCTCTAAACGTTGCAAAGCTTACTTGATTTGGCCTATTTCTGAGAGGAATTTTTACCTACAATTGGGTAAAATTTTTACTTTTTCATTTTAATTTTTATGATCCAAGTCGATCCGGGTCGATCCGAGTCGATCCGACCCGGACTGGATCCGGTCCGATCCGATCCGTTCCGAGTTGATCCGTTCCGACTTTTGTACCTGCCTACAGACATATTACTGTTTTATTTTGGGTGCAATGCTTCCAGTACCCTTTACCTGGGGCCTTTCAAGCCAATTCATTTTCATTAGCGTTCTTTTGGGCAACGCTTCTAGTACCCCTTTCGCGGGGCCTTTTAAAGCCAACTCTTTTTCATTAGTGTGTTTAGTTTACTGTTTTTCTTTTGGGTGCAACGCTTCTAGTGTTCTTTTTGGACGCAATAGTTTTAGAACGATCTGAGATATGTCCAGAAATGCAGGCAGAGGGGCACAATGCTACTCCATGATAGGCATCACAGAGTGTCCTCAACTATAAAAGTTCACCATAACACACATAATTCTTTCATAATATGAAGTCATATGAAAATCATTGACAAATAATTGTTTCAAATATGAAGTATTTGTTAAACAATACTTGCATGCAATCCTGGACATGGCGAAATTGAATCCGTCACTTTTGGCAAATTCCTCATTTTCGTCAAATTCACCACTTTTGTTGTACCCCTGTGTTTAGTTCGCTCGCTCGAATGTCAACCTCTGGCGAAATTTCGTCAAATCCGTCACTGGCCAAATTCGTCATTTTCGTCAAATTCGCCACTTTCGTTGTACCCCTGTGTTTAGTTCGCTTGCTCAAATGTCAACCGGTGGCGAAATTTCGTCAAATCCGTCACTTTGGCCAAATTCGTCATTTTCGTCAAATTCGCCACTTTTGTTGTACCCCTGTGTTTAGTTCACTCGCTCGAATGTCAACTGGTGGCGAAATTTTGTCAAGTCCGTCACTTTCGCCAAATTCGTGATTTTCGTCAAATTCGCCACTTTCGTTGTACCCCCGTGTTTAGTTTGCTCGCTCGAATGTCAACCTCTGGCGAAATTTTGTCAAATCCGTCACTTTGACCAATTTCGTCATTTTCGTCAAATTCGCCTCTTTCATTGTACCCCTGTGTTTAGTTCGCTCGCTCAAATGTCAACCTGTTGCGAAATTTCTTCAAATCCGTCACTTTCGCCAAATTGGCTTACTGAAGACCTTTCGTCAAAACTAATGGCGAAATTTTGTCAAATTTACCATTTTCGTTGTTGCGTTCATTTCATTTCAGGGTGACATCTATTAAAATCACTTGCATAATTTTGGCTGCTTTGACAAATTATTTGACGAAATTTCGCCAAATTCGCCATCATAGCAGGGTGACATCTACTAAAATCATTTGCATAATTTTGGCGGATTTGACGGATTTGACGAAATTTCGCCAAAATCGCCAAATCATTTGCATAATTTTGGCTGTTTTTACGGATTGACGAATTTGACGAAATTTCGCCAAAATTGCCATTTTCGTTGTCGCGTGCATTTCTGGACACGTGATAAAATTACCGTTTTCATTTATAACTCTGGCAGACGCCTTAAACTCGTGAATTTCTTGATATATATTGGCTTGATGTCGATTACATCAAGGATTTCTTGAAAAAGAATAATTTTCAAATCTCGAAAAAAGTTTCAAATCTAAATAATTTGGTCAAATCCTTGTCCACTATTCTTTTCCAATCAGAAAATATTTTTCCAAATCCGAAAATATTTTTGCAAATCCGAAATTTTTTTTGCAAATCCGAAAATGTTTTGCAAATCCGAAAATATTTTTCCAAATCCGAAAATGTTTTTCTAAATCCGAAAACGTTTTTGCAAATCCGAATTTTTTTGGCAAATCCGAAAATGTTTTGCAAATCTGAAAATATTTTTCCAAATCCGAAAATGTTTTTCCAAATCCGAAAATATATTTGCAAATCCGAAAATGTTTTGCAAATCCGAAAATACTTTTGCAAATCCGAATTACTTTTTCCAAATCCGAAAATGTTTTTCCAAATCCGAAAATGTTTTCCAAATCCGAAAATATTTTTCCAAATCCAAAACTCTTTCAGAAATCCAAAAAATATTTTATCACGTGGTTCTGGCGACAGCCGTAAAAGCTTGTCAGCGGTTTTTCCCGCCATTCGCAATTGCCAAAATGGCGGACTTTTGTGCCAGTTGTGGTACGAAAATAAACACGAGCGATAAATTCTGCTTCAAATGTCGTAGAAAGTGGACCAGAAATGGACAAGCCAACAAGAAACACAAAGACATTGTCTCAATATCTGGCATCGAAAGGAGAAGAACGAACGTGATTCGGCAAGGCCAACAAAAGGAAAGCAGGCAAATCCGGTTCCTCGTCCTGCAGTTCTAAAAGAGCCGTTCATCGTGTCGTCATAAACGTTGGCATAATAAAAGAAAACGAAGAAGGAAACCTGGCCATAGTAAGGGGCAGTAAAGTTGCTTAAAGGTGGGTAAAGATTTTGGATCCGAACAGGTACTACTTGCTGCCGTTAAAAAGCACTCTGACCACGACAATTTTTTTAGAGAAGAAGAGAACGTGTTGCTATATCCAGATCAAAAACCCGTGGTAAAAGTACCGGGCAGTAACGAGGATTTTACTGTTGCAAAATACAAACTAGAATTTACCAAACCGTATTCAAAGTGCGATTTGTATATTTGCAAAGAAGCAGGCTTTAACAAGGAAAGGGTAAATACAGAAGAGATTTTACCACCGGTATACTCAAAGTCTGAACCTGAAGACATTTACCTAAAACCCCCGACGTTTAATCTGGTTGATGTACCCTCTGATGATGACAGCTTACTAGAACAGTCAGTTTTTGACAACACAGGAACCTTTTTGGATTCTAATTCGTTGTCGAGTTGGACTGCGCAACCCAGTTCTTCACTTGATTGTATGTACACAGAGAGGTACAGTAGTGATGCCACAGCTTTTCCATGTCCAGACACCCATACTGCCCAAGAAGCTAAAAAAAGTGCAATTCCCTACTTGCCTTGGACTTTTCCCTGCTATGAAAATTTCAGTACATGCAGACATTTGTGCAGAAAATGCCCACATACTGGCATTTCTTGGCGTTATGGATAACCCATGCAACCCCACTTGACATTCCAGAAGAATATGTAGCTAGTGTGAGTGAAGTGAGTGATGTTCCAAGGGGTGCTACAAACTTGAACCACAGTCAAGAATAAATGTGCGGAGGGGCCAGTTATTTCTTGATTATATGGAGGTAAGAAAAAGATGCCAGTGGATTAAACCTGAAAACAAACTGAAAGTTATTTTCGTTGGGTAGCCAGCAGAAGATAGTGGGGGACCCAGAAGAGAGTTTTTACAGGTTAGTTCCTATTATTAGATTTATGATAAAACTCAGTGCAGAAGACAGACTATTGGTGTTTGGAAACTGAAAGAGTTCTAGTTCAACTGCAATAAAAATGGGGAAAGAACTCTTATTAATCAGGGGAATGTCACTGTTACTTTCAAATTAAAGAAAAGCATTCATTCATGAAAGGAACATTGTATCATTTCTATTTTTTAGGTAGTGCCACTTGAGAAAGCCTGCAACCAAATTGATACACAGTAATAACACTAATAAGGAGCTGATAAGCGCAATAAAATATCCCAACTTTAGAACAACATGTAATTGACAAATGTTTTTCAAATAGTTCAGCTAGAATACATGTAATATGTATGGCAATGGTGAATAAAATGTATGGTAATACTTTAACATAGGCAGTCTTCTCATTCAAATTTGTCTTATTCTCAGAGCTCGAGGTTCTCAAAGAAATGAGGGGAAGACTGTTTTCTACTGGTGCTCCTGTGAAATCGACAACTGCTTTGACGGAAAAAGAATTCCTGTATGCAGGAAACCTGATGGCTGCCTCCATCTTGCAGGGCGGTCCACCACCATGTTGTCTTCAAAAGTGGGTCTACGACTACATTTTCCTAGGACTCTGTGAAGAGCTTGAACTCAGTGTTAATGACATGACAGCATGCGAAATGAAAGACTGTTCTAAAGGTAAAAAAACCGACAATATTTTAACTGTATGATTTCTTGCTATGACATTGGTATGCAAATCTAACTTGATTTTGTTATCCATCTGAAAGATCATGTGTGAAAATTGGTTGAGGTCCAGTGAAAGAAAGCCATGTAGGAAATATTAAAATTTGGACACTCTTTAAATATTTAGTAGATCAGAACATGACAATTACAAAGTGTTTTTTTTACTTTGTAGCTGTTGCATTTTGAAAAGGATGAGAAATTGCAAGAACTGCTGTGTTCCGATGAAGGAATTGATGTTTTGGACATGATCAGCTTTAGAGGAGTACCATCAAAGAACACTTTACAAAGTAGAAACTAAATTGTGAGGTAATACACTTGTAAATGTCGCTTTGTTAGAGGTTTATACTTCCAACAGCTGACAACATGTTTTCAGTCAGGTGTATTCCAAAACACACCTGGCAGTGAAAAGCTGCCATTACTTTTTGTTGTCCAATATCAAATCACACACTCCTCAGTCCTTAATTTTCTGGCTCTTGTATGGTAAACAATTTACCATTCCAAATAATATTTACATGCCACAAACAAGCAAACTATTTTATGTTTAAACTGGACCTCACTTGGTTGATCACTTAATCCTATGCAGAGCCATCCTGGTTGGATCTGTTGTACAAGAGAGACTACCTATGGTATCGCAGCTTATGGAGGGGCTCAAAACCTGTAGAGTACTTGAAGCCATACAGGAACATCCGGAGGAAATGAGGCCTTTTTTCTGCATCTATGCCACGAGAGAAATACTAGATGAAGAGAGATTTGAGTCTGTTTACAGTTCACTTCAGTCAAGAGCAACAGAAAAAGTCTAAGGAAATTGACACTTAAAAAGTGTTCTGTGACTATGCTGGCATAGCTTTCCATGGAGGTAAATAACTCTTATAATCAATTTGAAGAACCTTTTATTTGCTTGCTACCTATCTTAATTGCATCATCAGTAGTACTTATCACACCCAGGAAGAGTAAACACAGAGTAATTTACTTCCTTATGAGCAAATTGCTTTAAGTATAATTGTATACTTTATCCAATTTGCAGTAAGTACATTTTACATCAGTAGCAATGACATTCCAGTTCTTAATGTCAACGCACAATTGAAAGGCACATATTTTGTGTGAGAAGGTAGGGGGATAGGCGTTGTCCAGGACCCAAGTGCTGCATGCCGCTTGCGAGGCCAGTCAATGGGACTAGCCGGTCAGCGAGTGGCATATAAACCATGAGATGGGTGTCATGGAGCACAGCTACTCTGAGCAGCGTGTACCTATGCCAAGCTCCTAGAAGGCTGCTTAGCGAGGGGAAGTGGACGTCACCACCGTTTATCACCCAAGCTAAGGCAACCCAGGCATCGCTTCAGTGTGGGACTGAAGGGTTGTCGCCAGCAACGCTTCTCCCCCAAACCATTTATTAAAACTAAAACCACATAACAGATTACATGTCTACTATAATTTTTGTTTTTTTTTTAAATAAACAATAAATGTTATAAGCGGATAGACGAGAATGGCCTACCTAGAAGTACGAAAGCAGAGAGTGGTAACAATAACTATAAATACTGTGGTGGGTGGGTGGGGAAATAAACGTGTGACTTTAGCAGTGAAACTGAGCTGAATGGGTAGATCGACCGCGACCGATGTACATGAACGTAAACACGGCGAGTTTACGTGAAGCTGATTGGCTGATAATCTATGAGCACGTGCAGGCTTGAAATGTAATTGGCTGTTAAGAATAGGGGGCGGGTAAAAGTACGTGTTTGCAATGCAAGGTACAAAAGGTCGATTTGAAACGACGCGATATACTGAGAGGCCATGAATCGAAGGCAAAACCTACCCATTTACTGGATCAGTTATCGATTTAAGCCATCTGAGGCACTGGAAAGCGGTTGAAGCTGGAAATAAGCCGAGTTGCGAAGCAGAAAGCTATATTTATTGCAAAGTTTGCTCGAGATGAGTCGATTTCTCAATAGTCGGGAAAATCGCAAATGCTCGCACATGTGCTAATACAAACGGCCATAACTTTTGAAATACTGAAATCGTACAGGGGTTTTTGCATATTTTTGCCAATGAAAGACTACACTTTCCGGCTGCATAGGCTAGAGTAATGAACTAGGTTCCAATTTTTAATCAAAGGCTCCTAAGAGCCAACCCGTGAATAAGAAATGCTAACGCGTAACGCAATATTGCGGTAAGCTTATGTTTTCACGCTGACACGGTTCAATATTTTTTTTGAAATTAAACGTAAGGATTTTTGACAAACGCAAAAAAAACCGGTACATCACTTTCATAATGTCTCAGTCTGAAGAAGAAAGAAAAAAAAATGAAGGCAGGAGCGAGACTCGAACCTGGGACCTTTCGGCTAATAGTCCGCGCTTTACACCATTCGGCCACCGTTATCACCGGCTCAGAGCAGGATAAATTTAATTACTTCAAGGTAGATACGCATCTAAATACGTGCCTCGGTTGAAAAATCCGTTTAGATCGATTTTATCGTTGCATTAAAGACTCCAAATGCGAAACATCTTTAAGCTTATTGTTATTTATATTCATTTACAACAATTTAGTTATTGTTATCGCTGGATTAACGCGGGGATTCAAGTTGTTCTTGGTTGCGAAACGCATTCGTACTAAGTTTACAGCTGAGTGATGGAACGAGTGAGCGGTAACTTAATATTGCGGGGTTTTCTTGGAAATGAAATGTAGCGACGTTTGTCGAACGCAAACAAACAAAAACAAAAAACAGTAATTTTCAGTTCGAAAAGAAAAGAAAAAAATCCATCACGTCGAGAGTGGAACTCACGTCCTTCGGCTCTAAACTGCGCCACCTAGGATTTGACTAATTAGCAAGGTCAGATTTTGTAATTTTTACGTAGATATGCGGAAAAAGTTTACAGCTTAGTGATGGAACGAGCGAGCAAGCGAGTGAGTGAGTGAATTGGCCGCCGTTACCGATAACCCTTTCATTACGTTTGCGCGTATTCACGGGTTAAAAATGAGCTTTTAAATCAAGGCCTTTTCCAGCTTTCGATGGATGGCGTTTAGTGGGGGGTCATAATATGCTTAATTTCGCGTTTGCAGCTTAATTGAGAGAAAAATTGTTCGTCGTATAGAAAACTAGAAAGGCTTTTGAGCAAATTGATATAAAATTCACTGCTAGTCGACGCGATTTAAATATTTTATAGCGCCATGAAAATTTCCTAGTTTTCGATTTTCGAGACGTTGCGACGGGCCTTCGCCGGACAAAATATTCAACGGCTCCTTGCGCGAGCAGAAAATCCGTTTGAACCAAACCAAACCCAGGGGCGGATCTAGGGGGTGCAGGGGGTGCGCAAACCCCCCACCCCTGAGAGATGACCTGCATCTTTATAACATAACTAGTATTCTGCAAAGAAAAGTAAAAAAACGTGGTTTATTCATTCCTTAGAGGTGCACCCCCTCCTAAGAAAAATCCTGGATCCGCCCCTGAAACCTGTTTTATTTCTAACCTCGCTAAAGTCTTTCATTTGCTAGAGTTTCAGGCAAAATTATTTTTACGCGAAATTGACATGTGTCGTTTGTTTAGGACATCTATTCTGTACGTAAATTTTAGCTGTGGCCTACGTAAATATTCGCTCTGTAAAATTTTCTTTACTCTTGATAATGGCGTCATGACGACACCGAAACGTCAAGTATTAAAAATTTATTGTTATTTTGTATTTCTTTTACAACGTTCCTGCAATTACGATGCACCCGAACAACCTGGGATTGAACGATAATCTCGGTGTATGTTTAAGTCCACGAAGTGCCCTACCGAAGACAACTATGCGCTGTGTTGGAAAACAGAAACGAAAAGGAAAAAAAGAGGCGAAGAACAATAGAAATTTTAAAGGCTGCAGTGGGAAACCGTTACAGGAAGGGACGTTCTCGTGTTCAAGCTTCGTGTGACGCATAACAACGACAGGATTACTTAGTTTAGGATTGAACACATGTACATGTATGATCGTAACATGGTTATTGCATTACCTGGCACTAGAATATAGCAATTTTTGACATTTGTGTTGCAAGTTTCAGAATTATTATCTTCCCTTTCCAGGGATGACTTACTTGATACAATAATATATCCAGGCTCTGCCTCGTCGCAAGATCCATATGCATTTGTAGATTTATCTCCTTGTTTCAGGGATAAAGTTCCAGTGGCAATATTACCCGCAGGTGATATTATCTGAATGATGCCGCCCGCTCCACCACCCAACTGGTAAATATCACCAGGTTGATCAGCCCTTCCTCCATCAACATTAAGTTCTCCTTTCTCTTGTATTTCCACCTTTTCGTAAAAAGAAAAAACATTAACCAAATTATGAAATTTCATAAAAAACTTTTCGTAATCGTAACGAAAAGCTAAAATTTCGGAGTAATGAGTGATTTAATATTTCATATCAGCACCCTGTATTTGGCCGCCCACTCCCTAAAAACAGGCTATGAAAAACATGCTATCTCAACTGTAGAACAAACCCGACGGGTATGTTGCTCATCACAACTGATTATGATTTCACCAGTTATAAAAGACTTTCCTGACCCAATCGGGATTTGAACTCATCATGGCAAAAAATTGAATGACATTTGCATCTAATTTTTTAACTCGTCGCCAGACCCCCCAATTTGACCCTTAAATCACAGCGAAAACGCCATTTTTTTAAGGAAAAATCAAAATTTCGCCCATTTATGAATTACTTTCGGAAATCCACACTCGGATTCCAGTAATTTGGTTATTATTCTATCTGGAAACGTTAAGTCCCGTCATTTTGACCTTGAAGTAACCAATGTCAGTAGTAGTCTAGGGTCATTTTACGCCGTTTTACTGCGTTCCCTTTGCGTTCCGTATGCGTTCCCCTCATTAGCTATGCCAAGTCAATGACGTCACAATATGCCTTCCTACATACTAATTTGGATTAGGTGCCTAGTAAGTGCCTAGGTGCCTAGGTAATGACGTCACAATATGCCTTCCCGCATACTAATAAGTGCCTAGTCAATAGACTATTTTGCTAATGTTGTGTTCCCAGTGCATCTTGGGTAGTTCTAGTCCTTTGTGGGGGCAAACGGCCAAAATTAAAATTTCAAATTACCTGCCAAACTGGTCGTTTGCCCCCACAAAGGACTGGAACTACCCAAGATGCACTGGGAACACAACATTAGAAAATAGACTATTACCTATACCTTTTGTGTTAATAAATGACTAGGGATAGTGCCTAGGTAAATCATTGATATGTACATATTAAATTACCCTCCGCACCCATTTCAAAACAATAGACATGCCCAAACTTGCCCGCTCTATTCCAACTCACTTCAAAACAAAACACAACTGACACAGATATATTTTACAGACATAGAGCAAAACAACATGCCTTGACCAGGACTTGAACCTGGGTTACTGCGGCCACAACGCAGTGTCTTAACCACTAGACTATCAAAGCTGTGGTCGATATTATAACCGAATAAAACTAATTAGAGGGTTCCGAAACATTCAAGTTTAGAAGCAATAAAAAACCGCTTCTTATTCGTATTTACCACCGTTTTAACCGCTTCATTGCTAGACGCTATGTCGATTTTCAGTTTCGCAGCCATCACCCATTTTAAGTTTTACAACTTTACCGGTAGCTTCAAAGTTTAAACTTTTAATTATACGAACTCACACTGAACTAAATTTGCATGAAAAATTAGCACCTCGGAAAAATAAACAAAGCAACCAATTACATGCGTTACTAAAACAATAAACCACACTTTATTAAGTTCAAACTATATTTATTGATAACAAACAATATACAGGCAATTTAAAAGCATAGTTGGAAAGGAAAAGACAGAGTTGGTTTAGTCTTTTTCATCGGGAAGAGCTTGTTTGACAAACAATCGATTGAGTAAGAATTTTCGCTTATCGATGGCGAGTTCTGTCGATTCGAGCCAATCAAATCCCTCTGTGTCTTTTAACTCTTGTTGGGTTTGTATAACTTTACGGAAGGTCGAATCTTTCTTCAAAGCATGCATCCATTGTAGATTCTCTAAGAGTATTTTTCTCAGTTCCTTTCTATAAACAGGAAGCAAGGCATTTTCGGCTTTAATGCGAGCCACTTGTGTGAATCTCCGTTTTGCTCGTATTCATTTATCAAAGCATTGAATTCGGCTTCGTGGCGACTAAAAGCTTCATCTTGAATACGCGACCAAGGATCTATCTGCTCTTTCTCTTCTTGGAAAGATTCCATTTCTTCGCTGGATTGAGAGCCTTGAGATGACTGTTCGCTTTCTTGCGAGCTTTCGCTTTCTTGTGAGCTTTCGCTTTCTTCGAAATTTCCATACCCTTGTTGATAGTCGCTCCACATCGTGATCTTTACTACACAAGTGCTGACAACACACTAAACTAATCTGAGCTGGTTGTGTCTTTCTTTTATATATTTCGATAGAGGCGCGGTTACACGGCAAAATCCTTATGAATTGATTTGTGTTTTGTTTGAGAACAAAATGTTAGAATGAAATAGCTTTACGGATGTTCCGCGAATTCACTATAAGGTCGGATTACAGGCCTGAAGCTTTGTTGGCTTTTTCGCTAGCAAAGGTTTCATCTAAAAACGATTTTACGTTTGGTTCATCTTCGTGTATGTAAATCCACTTTGTTTGTCCGTTTGAATAGTGTCTTAATTTAACTGGCCAGTAATTTCCTCCGCACCAATAGACTGTAGGACTCGGACGGGGATTGTAAGGATTTCGGGAACTGGTGTACATTTCCGCAAGACCAAACCCTTCTGGCATGGTTTCGAGATGGGGCCCTCCTTCCAAGTAATTTCACCTACCCTTCCCGTACCCCTCCTGTACCCTTCCTGTACCCCTCCTGTACCCTTCCTGCACCCCTCCTGTACCCTCCCTGTACCCCTCCTGTACCCTTTCTAAACCCCTCCTGTACCCCTCCTGTACCCCTCCTGTACCCTTCCTGTACCCTTCCTGCACCCCTCCTGTACCCTCCCTGTACCCCTCCTGTACCCTTTCTGTACCCCTCCTGTACCCCTCCTGTACCCCTCCTGTACCCCTCCTGTACCCTTCCTGTACCCCTCCTGTACCCTTCCTGTACCCCTCCTGTACCCCTCCTGTACCCCTCCTGTACCCTTCCTGTACCCCTCCTGTACCCTTCCTGTACCCCTCCTGTACCCTCCCTGTACCCCTCCTGTACCTTTTCTGTACCCCTCCTGTACCCTCCCTGTACCCCTCCTGTACCCTTTCTGTACCCCTCCTGTACCCCTCCTGTACCTTCCCTGTACCCCTTCTGTACCCCCTTTTATATCCATATCATTTTATTCCACCGAAAACTATATATTAACTGACACCGGTTAAAATCCATCAGACACAAGTCGTCATGCCGAGAAGGTTTCCACGAAATTGTCCGTTGTACGAAAAGCCAAGAGTGCTTAACTTGAGTTCTCATCTTGAAATTGTCCATGACATTACAGGACAAAAAAGGTTAGAGGTCTTAAAAGAAGCTAGAGTTTGCTGGGAACTGAATACTACATCCGTTGTAAATCGTTAATTGTCAATCGATTTTGCCAAGAGACATAACTGAACCACGAAAACGCCCCATTTCTGTAAAAGAAACTGTGAAACCAGCCCGTATTGTCAAGAAACCAAAATTGACCCACGACGTTTCCTTGAAAACCGAAGCTTACCCGGAATTTATGTTTCGTCACAAGTTCTCAATGCTTGTAGTCGGTCCCACACAATGTGGAAAAACGTTCTTTGTAGAACAGATTCTAACAAAAAATCGTATTCACTACGAAACCAAGAAACCTAGGCGAATTCTGTGGTACTACAGTCAATGGCAGGATAGATACGAAGCTATGAAATCATCCATCGGAAACGACAATCAGTTTTTTCGTGGGCTTCCAAATTTTAAGGATGACCTCCGGGAAATTAATCCAAAGTTTAACAACGTGCTGGTGTTTGACGATCTGATGGCACAGGCAACGGATAGCCCTATCGTTTCCCGTCTGTTCACTCAAGGCCGCCACCGAAATGCAAGTGTCATTCTCTTGCTACAAAACATGTTTCCGAAGGGAAAGTTCAACACGGATATCAGTCGGAATGCTCAGTACATGGCACTTTTCCCATGTTTTCCGAAGTCCTAGCGATCGAAAACAAATCGGAATCGTCGCCGAACGCATGTTTGATAAGAATCGCCAGCGATTCATGACAGCCTATTATCAAGAAACAGAGAGAGCGTTTGGCTATATATTTGTTGACAACCGACCAGACACACCGGGAAATAAACAAGTATTGACCGACATATTCGATTCCTGCCGGCGCTACCCTAGCATTAACAAATCCACGAAATCAGAAGAACAAGTGAAAACGACCCCTTCAGTAAAGACCGTCAAATGTGAAGACAAATCTCCACCTCAACCTTTGAAACCGTTTGATGATGTTTGGTCTGAAGCGAGTATACCAGTTTGGCGAAATTACTTGGAAGGAGCGCCCCATCTCGAAACCATGCCAGAAGGGTTTGGTCTTGCGGAAATGTACACCAGTTCCCGAAACCCTTACAATCCCCGTCCGAGTCCTACAGTCTATTGGTGCGGAGGAAATTACTGGCCAGTTAAATTAAGACACTATTCAAACGGAAAAACAAAGTGGATTTACATACACGAAGATGAACCAAACGTAAAATCGTTTTTAGATGAAACCTTTGCTAGCGAAAAAGCCAACAAAGCTTCAGGCCTGTAATCCGACCTTATAGTGAATTCGCGGAACATCCGTAAAGCTATTTCATTCTAACATTTTGTTCTCAAACAAAACACAAATCAATTCATAAGGATTTTGCCGTGAAACCGCGCCTCTATCGAAATATATAAAAGAAAGACACAACCAGCTCAGATTAGTTTAGTGTGTTGTCAGCACTTGTGTAGTAAAGATCACGATGTGGAGCGACTATCAACAAGGGTATGGAAATTTCGAAGAAAGCGAAAGCTCACAAGAAAGCGAAAGCTCGCAAGAAAGCGAACAGTCATCTCAAGGCTCTCAATCCAGCGAAGAAATGGAATCTTCCCAAGAAGAGAAAGAGCAGATAGATGCTTGGTCGCGTATTCAAGATGAAGCTTTTAGTCGCCACGAAGCCGAATTCAATGCTTTGATAAATGAATACGAGCAAAACGGAGAATCACACAACGTGACTCGCATTAAAGCCGAAAATGCCTTGCTTCCTGTTTATAGAAAGGAACTGAGAAAAATACTCTTAGAGAATCTACAATGGATGCGTGCTTTGAAGAAAGATTCGACCTTCCGTAAAGTTATACAAACCCAACAAGAGTTAAAAGACACAGAGGGATTTGATTGGCTCGAATCGACAGAACTCGCCATCGATAAGCGAAAATTCTTACTCAATCGATTGTTTGTCAAACAAGCTCTTCCCGATGAAAAAGACTAAACCAACTCTGTCTTTTCCTTTCCAACTATGCTTTTAAATTGCCTGTATATTGTTTGTTATCAATAAATATAGTTTGAACTTAATAAAGTGTGGTTTATTGTTTCAGTAACACATGTAATTGGTTGCTTTGTTTATTTTTCCGAGGTGCTAATTTTTCATGCAAATTTAGTTCAGTGTGAGTTCGTATAATTAAAAGTTTAAACTTTGAAGCTACCGGTAAAGTTGTAAAACTTAAAATGGGTGATGGCTGCGAAACTGAAAATCGACATAGCGTCTAGCAATGAAGCGGCTAAAACGGTGGTAAATACGAATAAGAAGCGGTTTTTTATTGCTTCTAAACTTGAATGTTTCGGAACCCTCTAATTAGTTTTATTCGGTTATAATATCGACCACAGCTTTGATAGTCTAGTGGTTAAGACACTGCGTTGTGGCCGCAGTAACCCAGGTTCGAGTCCTGGTCAAGGCATGTTGTTTTGCTCTATGTCTGTAAAATATATCTGTGTCAGTTGTGTTTTGTTTTGAAGTGAGTTGGAATAGAGCGGGCAAGTTTGGGCATGTCTATTGTTTTGAAATGGGTGCGGAGGGTAATTTAATATGTACATATCAATGATTTACCTAGGCACTATCCCTAGTCATTTATTAACACAAAAGTTATAGGTAATTGACTAGGCACTTATTAGTATGCTGGAAGGCATATTGTGACGTCATCACCTAGGCACCTAGGCACTTACTAGGCACCCAATCCAAATTAGTATGCAGGAAGGCATATTGTGACGTCATTGACTTGGCATAGCTAATGAGGGGAACGCATACGGAACGCAAAGGGAACGCAGTAAAACGGCGTAAAATGATCCCAGACTACTACTAATGTCACGTAAAGGCTTTTATGGATATCAACCGCGCGGTCATCGCTTTTAGCGGTATAACTCATTTTAATAGGGGTAATATCAACATCCACACTCGGTTTTGAAGAGTCTGAGATCTAGTAAATATTTTGGTGGGAAATATGATTTAGTTGGAGCAAAAAAACCCGTCATTTTGCCATTTTTTTCAGTGCAATATGCTTCGACTGAGCCCATTTTGGCTTCTATTGGTGACTTGCGCGGACTGATATGCAGTTTTCACAAAATCTGTTTCAATCGCGCGTGCGAACAAATATCGGTAAAGAAATGATCTCTTTCATGGCAATTGATCTTTGGAAAAATCACTTATCAACTTAAGGAACTAAAGGTATTTTCCTTCTCCAAAAAGTTAAAACATTATTTACTGTCACAACAAAATATAAAATAACTGAGTTGTTTATATTTTGTTTCAAATTTCTTCCCATTTTCATAAAATTATTAAGTTAACTTCAATACACTTTCTTTGATTTCCTTAAGCCTTTATTCACGTATTAAAATAAAATGGCTGGAGACTAACTTGAAAACTCCTTGGTTAATTTAGCCTCCAGGCTCTAATGTTAATTTATATTTTATAGGGCGATGTTGCAGCTCTCGTAAGGTCTCACACCATTGGTTGCAACCCTTCGAGAGAACAATAGGACAAACAACACCACAATGGACCCTAACCCTAAAAACAATAGCAGCTGTGTTTCGCAAGGCCAATGAAAATAGAGGTTTCTAAAAGCTGCAACCCTACCGATTTTATAAGTATTATATTATCTGTAGTTTTTCTTGTTTAGTGTGTTCTTGTAAAATGTATATATATATATATATCTATTGTTATGAGTAAATTAAAATAAAATTGTATGATTGTATTGTATTGTAGCGCCCAGGCTGTTCGAGCTCAACTGCACATGGGCAATAGTTCATTTTAGTAACGCGCAAACTCGGAGCAAATGTCTCCTTTCCATTCTCGTCCCCAGAGCCTTCGTTTCGTTTGGTCAGCGGAAAAAACGAAGGGCTCTGGTAACAGTGCCTTCCGGATGTCGTAAAATCCACGACATCCGTTAGCGCATGCCTAATGCATTAATGTACTATTGCGCTTGCTCAATGCCAGAAAAACCTTTCGTGTGTGCATTCTCGTCCCCAGAGCCTTCGTTTCGTTTGGTCGAGCTCTGGAGACGAGAATGTTGTGTGTGTGGAATGGCGTTCGAAAGGACTGTACAAGACTTAACAATTATGCACCTATCAATGTAAACCCCGTGGAGGGGCAGTGCGGGCAAGGTGTGGGGATTTGGCGGCGAAATCCATTCCCTCGGTGGGAGGTTTGATCGAGTACCTTTGCTCGGGGGTCGGGTCATGTGATCGGCCGCCATTTTTGAACGCGGATAACCCTGGGGACGAGGTTGGATTTTTATGGAAGAGAGACTGGGACCAAGATGTAGCGTGGTCTGCTAGTTCATGGGCCATCGATCCAGTCTCAAAAATGCTGTTTGAAGAACGTTGCTACTTTCAAGTGTGTAGTTGTGGTGGAAGTGAAAAGAGTATCGCCTTTATTTCACGCGGTTGCTATCCAGCTCATGTGAAGCACTTTCTGCATAGCAACTTCGGTGCTCCTTACGATGAGAATTACTATGCTGTCGACTGGATGCTTGAGCCAAATAAATTCTGTTGGCAGGCCATTTGTGGCGTGGGTTACGACCTCAAAGTTCAATTTACCTGCAAGTCGTGGGGAATATGGCCCTGTGTGGGGATTTTTAACTACATTTGATCAACGTATGCTTCCCCACCCTCGGGAAATTGACCAAAATTTTTACTTCTGGGTCAAATCCTCACCCCTTGCCCGCACTCCACCCCCACGGGGTTTACATTGATAGGTGCATTACAGGAAAACATCGCGCTAAAACGGAAAGAAGAAAAGCTTTACGTGCTGCTGTTATTTAAAAAAAAAGATTGTCTTTGTATTTTGCCTACTGGTTTTAGAAATTGCTCGATAAGTCAACCGATTTATTTCGTTTGGGAGCTGTGTATTTATCGTTTTTCCACTGAACGCTATCATATCCGACCATAATCAGTTGATGGGACAGCTAAGTTTGTTGATGGACACGCTGTGGTCATAGATTAGGCTTATTTCATTGAACAGTGGTAAGAAATATCGAGGAATTTTTGTTTTGCATTCGTTTCATGTTATTTTAATTGGGCTTCGAGTGACCTTCGTTTCCCTAGATTTGTATTTCAAGTTTTAGCAAAGAGTACTACCTATAAATAAAATATAACTTGCTTACGAGAGTGCTGATAGCATTGTTGTTGTTGTTATTTAAAATGGGTAACCTAGTGGTAATATTTCTTTTCACCCTTGGGCTTTCTTCAGGATTTCTGCATCTCCTTTAATTAATACTCGTCCCTGTTGCAAGCAACATACTTCTTTAATATTCGTGGCCGCTTATAGCTTCGTCTTCCAAGACACATACGGATTATTTTCGGAAAAGAATCGCTCATATTTAGCGACAATCAGATCCCGTTATACTTTGAAATTTAGCAGCCGTATCTTTACCTGCTAAACCAAACAAAACTGGGTGACATTGATCGTTGAATGCGTTGAAATTAAAACGTTGGTTTTGTTGATGTAGTCATAGGACTTCAACATTTGAAATTCAACCGGAAGTAAAACCTTATGCGTAGAGGCGTAAAATTTTTTACCTTGTTTCGCATTCATTTTTAAACGGCCAATCAAAAAATTCAAATTTTTGTCCGTTACCAGAGCTACACGGGACGCAATTTAAAAAAACCGTGGAGCTCTGGGGACGAGAATGTCTCCTTTCAGGGGGCAATTTTTTGGTATGTCTCCTGCTGCCTTCCAAAACAGTTTCCTAACCAAATAAGCTAACCTGCTGAGGTTGTTAAGCTAAAATGTCGCAGTTAGTTCTATGACGCCTAAATTCCAAGCTTCCATGCTTGACATGGTTTTGAAAACATTTGGATTCTTATTCAGTTAAAAGCGTTTTCAGCACTTAAACCAGTATCCCGGGGAGGGGGGGGGGGTACTCCCGACAATTTAGGATAGGTGTGTGCCGCCAAGGTTCTCAAACCTGACCCTATTTAAGGGTAGAAAATCGAGATTTGATACCTTTTTAAGGCCCAATTCAGGCGTGTAGTACAGTTTTAACAGACCATATCTTTTTCGTTTTGCGCATTGGGGTGGAAACTGAAATTTAGTGACCCTATCTAAGGAATATCTAAGGATCACAATACCAAAAATACCAAAAAGGATACCCTATTTAAGGACTGAGCACCTCAAAACCCCTACCCTATCGGGCGGCACATACCTATATAGTGTATACAAGGGAGTACCTCCCCCGGGACCAGTATAAAGGATCTCACTCCCAATACTTAATGAGCACAATTAAGCCTTTTTAATATTAGTGAATGCAATTTAGGGCACCGAAGGCTTGTGGCTAGTTTGTAAATAGGGCTGGCCACTGGTTAGTTATTATCTTGGTACTGTATCTACGGTTCCAGTCCCGGTTTCCTGGGTTCCCAACCTCCATTAGTCAGCTACATATACAAGAAGCAAGAGTGTTCGGTAGCCCCTATTGGCCTTCCTCATGGATGGCAGCGTTTTTTGGCATTGTGTTTTCAGTGTTGAAGCGGTTGCCAGTAATAGTATAGGGAGAGGGTGAACCGGGGTCACCCGCGAAATTACCCACGGAGCCTTCCTGGAATACTTGCCGCCCCTCTCCCCAAGCTCACTCGGTTCCCTCGTTCGCTTGGGAAGAGGGGCGGCAAGTATCCTAGGAAGGCTCCGTGGGGTAATTTCGCGGGTGTCCCCGGATGCACCCTGTCCCTATACTACACACTATAAATAAAAGAGTCAAGGCAGGATCACTAATCGAGCTGATCATGGAATTTAAAAAAGTTTAAAAAATACCAATTATACAGAGCGTCCTCGGATCACCCACCACACTAAGGGAGGTTTATTACTTATTGAACACTCTACGTGCCTAGTATATCCACCACTTTATATTACGATGGGACGTGGAAGAAAAGGTGCTGTTTTACAAAGTGTTACGAAATGAGAAAAATGATATCGGCCATATTATTTCCCTTGTAGTCAGACACCACAAAGCCTTAACCACATAAGAGATCGTTTAATACCCTACGAAATTACATCTAACGAAATAAAAATCTTGGAACAAATTACCCCTCAACAACTAGTTAATCTTATTTTAACTGACTAGTAACAGAGGTGAAATGTATTCTCTCTATTAATTATTCTACACGAATAGTATATACAACATGAGTGGATCAGAATATCGCCACGCTTCCTTTACACGACACGGTACTAAAAGATTATCACAACGTGCTCTTAAAGCATTCGATCCTTTATACGATAAAGAGCTTGCTTTGACAAAGCAGCAGTCTGATAATCTTACCTCAGCTGTAATGTCAGGATTGTCACTTGAAGATATTCCTGGTCAATACAGTGAAAGAATCTGGTTTATCAACACACCAGAGATAGAGAAGAAAATAAACGACAAATGGCGAGAAGCTATCTTTAAGTTTTGTTTTTTTTTTTTGGGGGGGGGGCTCGCTAAATATCACACTACTGTAACAATTTCATATACAAATCATAACAGACAGCCAACGCCCAATTGAAGACTTGTTTCCTTTTGTATTATCCACGATGGATTACACGCCACAATTGAGCGTTCATTACTGTGAACTCTTCAAGGCCTTTCTACAGATAAGACAAACAGCTTTGAGCAAAACAGTGCCGACTGGTTAAGAGCCAGGCAAAACACCACCGGTGGATCAGAGATCTCAGCTCTGACGGGCAAAACGCAGTTCGAGACCCCAAAAAGCCTGCTCTTGAAGACATTGCAGCCAGTCAACTCATTTAACACTGCCGCATGTACTTGGGGAAATCTTTTTGAGCCCCTTGTGCGCCGATATTTTGAGCTGAACAGAATGTTTCAGTTTTCGGTTACGATCTTTCTCTTAATCTAGCAAGAGATCATCCACAATATGGAAGGTCACATGCAGCCCAGATGGCTATTTCATGGATAACAACATTATAAAGCTGTTGGAGTTCAAGTGTCCATTTAGTAGGCGGATAGCAACAAGCAGTATTCCCCTTTACTACCAAGATCAACTATAAATGGGCGTTGCTTTCAGCAGAGAGAAAGTAAGTAAGGGCTTATTTGTAGACGCTTATTTCAGAATGTGCTCTCTAAAGCAATTATGCACTCCAAGCACAACCCACAATCCGCTCTTCAATGGAGGTAGACAAAACGAAATTTGAGAAAATAATGCGTCTCATTACCGAGAAGGAAATCTGGTGCGTATATGGTAAAGTTAGGATGGGATTTTCGGTGTGTGATTTGCAGGATGAGCGGCGGCGGCTCCATTCTATGCAACAAGCACTTAGTAACGAAAATTCGGATAACATAGATGAGGTATGCCCACGGGACACTTTGCGTGGAAGCTTCTTGATCTGAATGAAATTCAGGTCAGAAAAAAAAACTAATTTCTTGGAGAGCATTCAAGAAAAGGTAGAAAACTTCCATCAGAATATATCTGAACTGCGCAAAAAAAATAGTAGACGTTGATTACAAGCATGCACCAGCGGCTGCAGATGGTGATGACAGTGAGCTTATGGCAGCCTTTTCTCAGAAAGAGATCGAGAAATATCCCGAAGAAGATTTCTGAGGTGCATATTGAACAAAAAGACTCAATAAATAGAGATGAGTAATTCACTTCTTAAGTGTGGACCTGTGCAGAGCTTAAGTTGGCAGTCAATGCGGCCGAGCTACGCTTTAGTTGTATGTTGGCAGAGCGTGCAGAGCTCAATTCGGCAATCAAGAAGATTGAGCGGCGTATAGACTGTATGATATCAGATTACAAGCTCATAATCCGCCAAAAGAACAAGTACTATGACTACAAGTTCGATGTTTGCTCTGACTGCGAAGTGACAATGTGTTTTGACGATATCCCATCGGAACTTGTCTGCCCTCCATGCGGGCTTTGCAAGCCTGTTGATGGTATGGCCCCACTAGTTTTGTCTACAAACCAAAAACAAGGTCGCTAACTTGCAGATATCAACTAGAAAGGAAAATCAAAGAGCTGTTTGGAAACCAGATTGATATAAGAGACATTGTAGAACGTGCCATCGACGTCTACAGATCTTTACAGCACCTAACACCACCCAAACAAAGGTTAAGTATGAAGTACCTACTACCAAAAATACTAGATCTAATCCTGCCCAAATCATGTCAAGTACGTGATATAATGAAACGAAACTCGGCTTTTGGGAGGGTAGTGCGGTACACAAAAATATGCCAGGAAAGCGATAGGGTCTGGCATCTATTTCTCAGAAACGTGAACCTACACACATAGAAGGTCACGATGCGCCGCACACTTGACGTTCTTTTGCTAGATATAGCGAGAAACCTGAGTTTAGTTTCTCAAATCTAACCCTGATTCTGCATCCAGACTGTCTAACTTTTATTGGAGCTCCTGTTTCATCTCTTTCTTAACTTGGCTTCTTATTTCCTCTACATCGAGCCGTTTAGGCTGCTATGGCTACTGTGGCTGGCCTGACTGTTTGCTGCTGCCAGAGCGAATAGAGGTTTTCAGCTTGTGATATTTCTGTAGTTCGCAGAAGTATGGGGTTAAACTCCCCATCTGTGATTTTATTGCCCTTTCAGCTGTCAGAGAATAATAGTATCCCAAAGCCAATCCCAGCTGTCGATTTTTCTAAAAAGATACAGTCAAGCGTTGGAGATGTCTTGAACAAAGAGCAAAGGATTTAAGTCACACCGACAGAGTTCTTCACCATGAAGTTCAGACACACAGATTCAATTCACAACCGCGAAATACGGAAAAAAGTGGCTTGGTGGACCCCACATGAGCTTCTGGCCACAACAGCTAAACTTCGCTCTGTGGTGCGCAACAACAGGCTGTGGAATCTCTCGTGAGATACTATTCTCTTCCGACATGGATCTCACCCCAAAGCTGCGGTCTTTTTATCTGTTCCACGTCTACTTCACAGTCAGGCGTATATTATTCGAGATGGGCGGAATCCAGAGCATAAGCGCTTTACCAGACGACCCCACATTTAATCAGAAAGATAATAAATATGATATTCCACGTACAAAAAGGAATTGATCCCAGTGCAGACTTTCGCTTCACATACGGAAAAACAGCGGACTGGGCAACGTGTATATTGGAGCTTCTGGGCTAGGTATTATTTCTATCGATTACGAGTATCCAAGCGACCCTGACCTGGAGTGATTCCCAGATGAGGGTGGAGGGAAGGAAGGTCTCGCCAACGGCAAAACTTACATTCGCAATGATTAAGGTGCAAACAGACAGTTCGAGTATTTTGTGCCAGATTTCGCACAAGGCTTCACACAAGCAGGACTTGCACGTATTAATCAGTCAATCGAGGCATTTGTGTCCTGTGTTTTAGGCGCGTAAGTCAACACCCGCAGCAGCATTCTGAGAGATGGTGGACCAGCGAAAGAAAGTCAGAAAGAATTTCTCGTTCTTCTTAAGGATGCTATCAGGCTGTCGGATATCGCAAAGAGCGTTGACTTCTATCAGACATCTGTTGATGAGTCAAAGGTCAGATTGAACTTTGTAGCAGCTCCAGAGAGCTGGCTCATGCCATCACGCATGGTTATAAACACAGAGAGCATCGTTGACTACAACAATAAGCTGCAGAAAGCAACGAAAGGAATGAAGCTTGGTGTGAACAACGACATAAATCTTGGCAACAAAAATGTAGGCATCACACACATTGACGGCGGGCCTCCTAAAACAAACCGCCCAACCAGCCACTCTTCTAATCCCATTCACAAAACAACAATGGAAGCGCAATCTCCCCGAACCGGCTCTGGCTCTGCACCGGCTCCTACGCAAGCTTCTGAAAGTGAGCCCATTTGCACAACGCAGACAGACTCTGAAACCGAGTCTCATACCATAAACAAGGCGGCACTTGTCATCGGAGCGGTTGTTTTAGCAGGTTTCATTGTCTGGATGCGTTAGCGATTGTGTTTGACTCTTCTCAATCAAGAAGGCAGCCACGGCAAGGATTAGCAGCCAAGCGTTTTTGCCGAGAAAGCTGATTACCTAGTCAACTGTGCGAAACACAAAGCTCACAATCGCTCCGAGCAGGCCTGTCAGAATGGAGCCTATTTTTCCTATTTCTTTCAGGTCATTTCCCCCGCTGCTGGCGACTGTTTTCAGCCCTTTTGAGAGGGAACTCAAGATGACACCAATAGTGGTCCCAACGACAATCAAAACGGCTTTCACGGTGAAGCCGTATTTTTGAAGATCTCCTTAACTTTCTCCGGGAGGGATAATCCTTCATGAGGCGATCTCTTTCATTTACAAGCGCCTCTCGCCGCTCGGTGTTCACGAGCGCACTCACGAACAGCAGGCGCCTTGTTTTCATCATTTGCAACTGCCTGGTCTTCTTGTATGTTTCTGTCAAGCTCTTCGATCTCTTCTTTTTTTTGCTGAATCAATTCAGTCCTCTTTGGACCAAGAGCTTCTTTGATTTCTTTCGGAAGCTTGGGGTTCAGCCTGCATTAGTCGGATCCCTTTGGTTTAGGGTACAGAGTATACCATGGTTTGGGCGTTTTAGCATCTGTATCCCACATTTTGACTTGCAGCATTCCTGTTTTACAGTAGCTTCAAGGTTTTCTTTTGCTAATGGGAAATCGCGAACGCGCGAGGTGTCATAAGTACCGTCAATGAAAGAGGTCTCCGCAGTGTGTAGTCCATGCTCTGGGGGCCTATTCATTGTGGTCATTGGATGCCTTTCACTTGAAGGCCCTGGTGTAGACACAGCTCCAGGCTGAAACGGCTGTGTTGTATAAATATCATCGTCGTCGTCATCATCGTTTGTGTGCGGGATGAGAGGATCTCTATCGCCATCTTCCATCTTTGTGTATATTAGTATGCTTTTTTGAGTCAGTGAGCAACTAAGGTCGGATAACAGAGAAAATGCCGAACGCACTCAAGTCCGACAGGACCTTGCACCGCGTCACCTTCAATCGAAACAAGGCGATGCCTGGAGAAACAAGTGTCTGTCCCCAAGTGTCTGTCGCTTGTGTTTGAGTTAACGCTTGCCCAAGCAAACGTGGTTGTGAAAGGCTCCGATCCGGACCAGCTGGCCTATGAACTGCAAAACATTCAGCTTGAATACGAAGTACTAAATGACGTTAACCTGGCCAGAGAAGCGGAAAGCGCTTACATCAACGGCAAGCATTTCATATACGAGCACGTCACCCACCACAAAACGATTACATAAATGTCCCGCGCCGCTCAATGAAAGGCCTCCTCCTTCTCTTCAGCGAGTCTCACACTGGTCAACCCCAACCTCACTGGCGTGAAGATCACCGTGGATGGCATTCCCAATAAAATTTACAGCCAGGGAACGAAAAGCAGAGATATGTGGGATGAGGTTCGCCGGCATTTTGGTAATGATAACCACGTAAATGGTGGTAGTGGTGAGAGCAACATGAACGCCACGAAGTTCTATACAGGAGACAAGTTTGGTCTGTTCATAGACCTACGCTCTGTGAGAGACAAAAACTGCACGGCAGTGGCCTCCGGCTGGTAAACACAAAGGACGGTGTTCATATTGAGCTCGAGAGAAAGAATTTAGATAGCGGCGCCATAAAATGCCACATCTTCATTGTCAGTGACGCACGGTGCTCTATCTTAAATCGCGAACATTGAATCTATTACTTACTAATTTACCACTTTATATAAGAGCATATGGATCCAAGGAAGCTACCCTTCAATGCTCTGATTGTTGGGCTGACTAACTCCGGAAAAACGCAGTATCTTGTTAACCAGCTTCGTGGCCCCTTCAGGGATAAGTTTGACCACATCGTGTTAATTTGCCCAACCTTTATCCACAACAAGACCTATGACGGATTCGTGGATAATGAGCCACGCATTTTCGTGATCAGCTGCCAGCATCACGCGATTGAAATGTGGCTGACTCTTGCTAGTGTCTTTTTTGAGAAGACGAACACGCTCATCATTCTCGATGATTGCGCTTCTTCTAAAGACGTGAAAGGCCGCACGAGTCAGCTGGTCTCCCTCGGCTTTAGTGCGCGACACAGTGGTATGAGCGTGTGGGTTCTGACACAGCGGATAACCAGCATCGCGAAGCCGTTTAGGGAAAACGTGGCAGCGATCGTGCTTTTTTACACTTCCTACAGCAAAACAACAAAAGCCATCTTTGAAGATTATGCTGGCGAACGTTTGCACGAAGAGTACAAAGAGCTCATTTCTAGACTGAAAGGACTCAAGTATTCCCATCTAGTATTCTCTCTGCGACATCCATATGGAATTGAAGTGAAAGTCTAAAAATTAATTCCTCGCGAAGCGAGGTTAATAAATTTGGCGGCCGAAGGCCGCATCGGGTGCTCGGGTCTCGGGAGCTGAGCCGCGCGAATTCGAGCGAAAAATATATTTATATTCATATATACATATATATATATGTATATATATACCTGAAGATGTCCGGCAGTTGCCTGGCAACAAAAATCGCGACCGCTGACAATGGCGTATTATGTTTATTCATGGCGGCCGTGCCGGCGGCCGTTTAACCTTACTCATAGTCTGTCAAAAAATGTTTACTCTCTATGAAACACAACCAATTTCTGATGCAAATGAGAAAGAACAGCAAAGACAACAACGCTGGATTCCAGAAGTGGCTGGAAATCCTTGTCCGTGAAAATTAACTACCGAAACTCCGCTGAACGGTGACTTGAAATTCAGCGCAATCGCGATCGAGCAACGAAGACGAACAACGAGAGCATACATTACAAAGACTTCGAACAGCCTAGGCGCACCGTTTGACTAGGTTCAAACGCCTTGACAAAATGCCGCCATTAGAATTCTGAACGAAACCGATCAGGAGAGGCGACACCGACTGGAAGTGTTGGACAAAATGATTCTGTTTGTAGACGCAACGAGAGGCGGCAAGAATTACACGATCAGCTAAATACTAGTGACGAATATCTTTCATACCTGATACGGTACGTAGAGAAAAGCAAACATTGATTACAGGAAAGGCTCAGAGAAGAAGAGCGATTAAGAAATGTAGCTCAAATCACCGGCTAAACTACTGAGAGGATAATCAAACACTGAAAAATAATTCTCTTACTACACACTGTAATTTGATGTTTATTGATATTCTCACTAGCGTCACTAAGGAACTTTTTAAATGATCAAAACTACATATAAATGATCAAAACTACAGATCACACAGGTGGAAATTATTTCCCAAATATACAACATTTACATGATGTAGCATTGTTTGTGAATGAAACAGTGATCGAGTTGTATACGTATACAGTATCTTGAGTTTACAGAATTCATAAAATAGTTCAATAAGAAATAAGTAACGAGAATTTCTGTTTACAATTTGGATAAAAACATTTTGTTAAGAAAAAACAATTTTCTGTTAGCAATCATGACCAGCTAATGACTGTAATGTCAATGTGTAGCAACCGTATACATGTAGCGAAACACATGACACATCAACATTACTGCTTCACATTTATTATAATAACGGAGATCAGTATCTTAAATCTCCTCACAATATCAGTGTACGAGCAAGTACATAGAGTACACAAATTGAGAACCTGATCACCTTCAACATAAGTTGTCTGTGGAAATTGAACACAAATTCACTGTAGCTATATGGCTATGTGAACTGCATTGACACCAGGCGCTAACTGGTCATGAAGGCCTAAGTCCTGGTCTTAACCTACAAATTCTCCACCCAGGTCTCTATACATTGCTTATAGTATTTGCAGAGAATCTGTTGCTTCATCTTAAATATTCATGTTTTGTAATCAATTTTGTAATTCCCATGACCTGTATCCAAAATATAGTATTGTTACTGCTGGGAGAATCTCATGCCACTTTCACCATTGGGTTGTTATTTTTTGGACAACATCACTTTTCAGCAGCAGTAACCTCCTGTGATCTCAACCATTCAAACGAATAGAGAATTGCATTACCAATTGATTGATTCCCAGTATATAGAACAAAAACTATAGCAGTATGTAAAGGGAACAGGAGATAGCACTAGCTCACAAGATTCAAAAATGGAATTTAATTAAGACAATCAAAATAAACACAACACCACTGCATATTGTCCTGCACCGAAGATGGGGGGGGGGCAGTCCCATGGCAGTCCCATGGCAGTTACATGGCAGTTACAGCGACCCACAGCTCAAAACCTAACACTGACCAACACCAGCTCTCCAGGAAGACAGGGCACAAAGTACAAGTTAAATTGAAGAGACTGAGAACGAAAATGTCTCAACTTTAAATGAGGTCATTGCCATCAAGCAACCCAACCTCTCCATTTAAATCAGAAATTCCATCTCTCCCTCCCACATCGCTAAAATTTTGCAGTGCATCCTCCCCCAAGCTTCGCGAGGTTCTGCGAGACACGTATTTCTAGTATATAATATGGATGCTCCAACCAATCTTCACAAGCTTACAGCTTTTTACCTGATTCTGAACAAACTCCAGAGCAAAACAGAGGCAATGCAATTCAAGATCATCAAAGTCGCCGGCGAGGATGATGCTTTTAAACCGCTACCCTTTAAAACTCACTGAAATCCCAGAAACCATGGCTTCGCTTGTACAAGAGGTTGAAATACTTCTACCAGACATCAAGAAAATTACTGAAAGGGTAAATGACGCAAGTTAAAAATCGTATAATATACACAAGCTTATCAGCGATGGAAACCATATTTGAGGATGAATCAGCTGTGAAAGATATTACGCAGATGCTGGAAGCAAACCCAGATAGCTCTACACCATCTGCGGTACCCCTGCCAACAGATAGCGCTGCCACTCAACGTGAAAGGCTGGCAGTTCTTGTCTCCACCGGCAAATCAAAAGAAGCCATAGGCGTTCATCTCACACACGAGCAGGTGAAACGCCTCACATACAAGCAGGTTGCGAACTACTGCAAAAAATATGAGGCCTACTTAGGCAACCAGGCGACCAACTCGCTGATGCTTGTCAGCAAAGGGATGGGTATGTTTGTCTCGATCGATGATGTGAAAGAGCTGCAAAAAGAACTCAAAGACGACTACATCATAAACAGCGAGTTATCATCCTTTACTGGAAACATTGCGCTGCGATGTGGGCAGTGGCTAGCGCTAGCAAATGCTGCTCTGATTACAACAAAGCACATTGTTTTCAAGTCCGGTGAGGAACCTAGTAAGGAACATGGTGAGGAAGATGGAGAGGAACCTGGTGAGGGACTTAGCAAGTCCATGTAAGTTTTATGAAAGTCCCACTAAGTTATTCACCAGTTCTTTACAAGAATTCAAGAAAAGTTATTATATACCCTGATGGAGGCACAACCTGAACAAGCTAACTCTGCGTCTAGTCCAGCGAGCAATCACATCAACACTGATGTTCCAGCAACTAAGCCTGCTAAAAACCCTGGCCGCGTTGCTGCTGGTAAGAGATTGGCAGAACACAACCGTAAGATTCGCGAAGCAAAAAAAACTACTGCAACAACAAGAAAAAGAAAACTCCACAACAGCGCCGAATGAGCCCCCACCTACCGCCGCCTCACCATCTACAGATGAAGAATCAGGCAGCAACATCTCAGGCTACTACATCCTGGGGATTGGTGACTTAAGAGTGTATGTCTGAGAAAACCAGGCAGAGATCGGAAGAAGGGGGTCGGCAGGCCTTACCCTACTAGTTACCATGGTAACATTCATTTGTTGATTGACTTTGTTGTTTTCGAGAACAGACCACCCCCGCAAAAAAATGCTCTCAGCAGCATAGTGAAACTGTGATTTAAGGTCAACTTTAGCGGTCTGTATCTCTCGATATATTCAAGCAATAGATATAATTTCACATCAATATAACACATGCTCTTTGGCAATTTTAATGGGTATGTCAAACAATGTTCACTGTACCTCCGACACGTTTTGTGGGCAAAGAAAGAATGCACACTTCGCGACATTTTCAAAACTTGAAAACTGACTACCCATTTTAAAAAGCCCGTTTCTCAGGGTTCCGGGAAAATATAAAGATAAAACAACTTGCATGTTACTCACCATACATAGGAAGATATCTTAAGCCAGAGTTGAAATTGGTACACTGAATTTAAAACTCTTTTCAGTTCGCTGTTTTTACCGCTTCCGTGGATTTTGGCTCACCAGGGTTAATTACAGTCACCGTGACTTTCTTGATGATCGATTGAATTATCCGGATTCTGCCATTTTAGCGTGTCCAAAATGTGTGTACAGCTAATAGCTATGGTTCCAAATATGATTCCTTGTACAAAAAACTAACTTCAAGCAAGAAAGAAGCAAAGAAACGTTGCGCAAGATGATTGCGTGACAGCAGCTGAACACGTAGTATTCGAAGCAAGATTGTCCGTGTTGACGAAAAGGATGTTAATGACTTCCTTGAATTTGACTTCTGTTTCATAGAAATTGTTTCAAACATTCCATAAATGAGTCCCATAATCTTCTGACTTAACACTGAAGCAGTATAAACGGCTGGTATCTGTTGCCCGCAATTCAACAGACAGAACACTGTTCGCCAGTAATGAGGAAAGGACAACCCGCAACAACGAACGTAACTCCAAACGGTTTATTGAACAACAGTAACAACAACTCGACAATATGGCGGTCGAGAACACGAGGGCGAGAGTGCGAGAGCATGATACGCATGCGCGGATAACATTCGCGTGGTCAGATTGGCATGGGGAGGGAACTGACAGGTGCGGGCTGTGAGGGCGTAGGAGGTCCTGAGGAGCAGAGAGTGGCTGACAAGGTAAAGGTGGTTCGGAGGACTTGTCGCATTCGTCATCATCATGAGCAGGAGAAATCAACAGTTGAACCACAGTCGGGATGGTGGGTGGTACACTGTAGCAATCCGCTAGCTTGACTTTGTAAGACGTAGCGCGCAGCTGGGAGCTAGAGAACGTCTTAATGAAACACCACTCTCCATCAATACTCACAATAATATACCGGTCGCGGGCCCTTGATTTATCTCGGTCCGCTTTCACGTATACGAGGTCTCCAACTTGCAGGGGGGGGTCGTGGAGGGGGATAGGCTGTGGCCGCCTTTTGCTTGTTCACTGAACGGATGGTTGATTTGGCGATCCCTGTGCTTCTCCGTTATGTGCTTTAGGTCAGACAGAGGGATTTGTTCGTTGGAGAACTGATTACGTTGTGTCCAAAGCTCACGGGAAGAGAGACCTTGGTTGCGGAGTCGGGCGTTTAAACGAGCAGTGGCGACTGCGAGGCCTTCCTCGGTAACTGGGCCTCCACCTGGCTCTTGGCGTAAGAGTTCCTCTTCAAGCTCTTGTACTGCTTTTTCAGCGACAAGGTTTTTGTTAATGTTCTTGATGCGGCCGACTTCAATAGAAACGCCAAGGTGTTGTAGGGCATTCGTGTTTATCAGTGAAACAAATCCAGGGGCAGGATCAACGCGTATGACAGCCTGGGGACAATCTAAAGGGTGCAGGCCCACGACTAATCGGGTGAGCGCGTTGCGAAGGGTATCGCTCTTTTCATCAGGGACTATGCACGACACAGTGTAGGAGGTTGTAGTTTTTCTCAAAAGTAGGATGAGTTGGCGACAGCGCCTGCTGACATCAGCTGCAAATGATAAACCCACAACTTCAGGAGGATCATCTGACGACTGGCTGGCGAGGGCACCTGGGAACTTATTGAGTGAGGCACAGGTGTGACAGGAATCAGACACACGAGTGATAGCAGTGCTCATATCAAGAGCAAAAAAGTGACGTTGCACGACCATGAGGAGTTAATGCTTAGAGGGATGGTCTAGTTTGACGTGAAGGGCAGTAAGTAGACCATCGAGTACGGGACGTGGGACAACGATCAACTCAGTGGGGGGCGTCAGCGGTTGTGAACGATGGACGACTAGCAGGCCATCTTTAGATACAGAGGTGACATTCAGGTAGCGCTTCACATCTCTGATGTTAGTCAGTTTCTTAGATGGTCTGGTGCCTTGTTTCAAGTGTGCGCAAACACGACGTAGATCGGGGCACTCGATCTGTACTTTGAACCATGCAGATCTGCTAGTAAAAGGTAGGCGCTTGACATTGTCTAAGATTTCTTGAACAGAGGTACCGCGTACAACTGAATTCTCTGTTTCGTGTATGAAGGAGCAGATTTGACAATGGTGTTCGTTGCAGTCAGAAGCATTTCGGCTGGCAAAGATAGATGGTAAATTGGCATTGCCGGCAAGGTGTTGGAGACTAACTTGATATCTGCTGACGGTAGTCAGGAAGGAGGTGACGCGTGGGCTTGCAGAGAATTCTCCTCTGTAAAGTTTGTTGATTGCCTGGACACAAGGCTGGCTATCAGTTAGGACACAGGCGCAGTGTTTGGACTGAATGATGAAAGGACTATAATGTTTAACGGCAGCTGCGATGCTCAGCGCTTCGACTTCACAGGGTAACCATGTAACTTGGTGCTTGCGTAACTTTGCGCTGTAGAAGCCCGCTAGGTGCAGATGGTCGTGGCGAGTAACGTACAAAGTAGCTCCAAGGCCACGCTTGGTAACCGAACCATCAGTCACGATCCAAAGTTGGTCGGAGGGACGGGGGAGAACGATAGACTTGTGTAGGTTAAGGGCTTCCTGAGCAGCGGTAAACTTCCGGCGGAGATGGTCGTCCCACTGAAGTACATCATGAACCTTATAGGCGCCGATGAAGGAACGCAACCCTTTTACGGTTGTGGGGGGTGGGCAGTTGGTGAGTGCGGCGATGCGATGAGGGCTCGCTGAGAGTGTGCCCTGTGACCAGATCCAACCCAAGACTGTGGTGGATTTGGGACAGATGACGGTTTTGGCGACAGACAATCTTAGATTGCAGCGGCTAAGAGCCTCGAGTATGCGTGACCAGTTGGAGATGAGCTCTTGAGGAGTGTCGCCTCCGCAGTAAAGATCATCGGCTAGTTTTGCTGCGAGTCCTTCCTGAATGAAGTCGCCGAGCACACGGCACATTAACTCTTCTAGCGAAGTCTCAGACCCAGGCATTCCCATGGCTGATCTGGTGTACACTCTGATGCCGCGAAACGGGGTTGCAACGCCACAATATTTCATTGAAGCCTTTGATAGTGGTATTTGGTAGAAGGCACGCGTGAGGTCGGACTTAATGATGTATTTCCATGGAGCAATGGTGCGAAGAGTAGAATCAACGTCCGGCATCAGCGACGGTTGAGGTTTGGAGTACCGACCTACATCTGCAAAGGCCGTAACAAGACGAATCCACCGGATGGTTTTTTGACAAGAAAGGATGGATTTAGGTATTCGACAGTGACTCCAACGTCCTCAGAACGGCGGAAGACTTGACAACGTTCTAGTTCATAGAACATCGACCTTGCGTTGTGGGGGTTGTACAGGACCCATGTTGACGGTAGCTTCGATGGGGCCAGCAGCACCATTGTAGCCTACGACTGTGGGGTTAAAGACATCATCGTAGGTCTGGAGTACTTGACGGAATTGGTTGCGAACGCTTTCGGGTACGATGTGATCAGGGTCAACGGTAACTGCGTCTGAGAAAAAGCTGGGCTGAGGTGGGGTGTCTCTGTTGTTGAAGGGAGGTAACGGGGGTTCTACAGGAGCAGACGCTGAGTCTAAGGTGGTGGTGTGACGTACTTGGCAGAAGTGCTCATGTCGTCGGATTGTCCGTGGCTCATTGGTGTTGTTGACTATGCGAACTTTGTGGGCTACTGCTTCAACAGTGTGAGGCTGAGGCCAGAGTTGTGCAACCTTGGAACACTGGTTGGATGGAGCGTCGGTGCGTGCCTCTATAGCCAAGGTACAGTCAGGGCCAAAGTCAGGGGGTACGTCCATTTCGAGGAATTCACCGGGAAACACAACGGCGGTAGGCGTTGACGAGCGCAGGAGGTAAGATTGGGTGCGGCGAACCGCGTGGGCATGGGCACTGATATTTGCATCCGCATTGTAAAGGATAACTTCAGAGCCTTGAATCAGAACTTGCCTTTTGGCAGGGCGAACAGATATGTCATTAGCGATCATGAACGGTGTTCCAGCTAAAATGTCGACGTCCAAATCTTCCACCACAAGGGCATCGAGTATGAGGGTGAGATGAGCTCGTGAGGGGGTGAGGTGAGTTTCACCGACAACAGCGAGTGGTCTGACTCCGTCTGCTTGTAGAGCCTGTTGAGATGATTTGACGATGGGAGCATCAATGGAACGAGCGACGGAAGCTTTTATCATACTTGTTTCAGCGCCAGTGTCTAAACTAAGCTTGAGCGGGTGCTGACGATAGATGGCGTTAAAATGTGGAGATTGTTTTGTGCTCACACGGCGTGAAACGATCCTGGCTGAAGGGCAGGGTGAGATCACTGTGTCCTCTGCCTGGAGCGGATGGAATAAATCGGGGTCTTCGGTTTCAACATCTTCGTAAAGGGAGCTTGTGAGGCGTGCTTTAGTGAGAAATGCGCGATCATCGGCTGGCAGGTAGGTACATTTACTCAGGAAGTGGTAATCGTTGCGGCCGGCCTGCTTGCACAAGGGGCAGAACCTGACGGGGCGCTTAGTGACGAGCTGTGGGCGTGTATTGTAAGGAGCTCTCGTAGAGGGTCTGAATGTTGATGTAGATGCGCGGAGGATCTTGGCATCGGCCGAGGTGCGGATTTCTTCGAGGAGCGAATCCAAAGCTTGGGAGATTTCCGGTTTAAGGGATGCGAGGGACCTCGACCTGAGCTCGGTGCCATAGCGTTGTTTTACAAGGCTTGGTAGGTCGTTGTGGACTAACCTTAGCCAAGTTAGTACGATTAGGTTTTCCAAGGTCGGTGACATTTCCTCGTCTGTGGTGGGTGTTTCGCCGTGATGTGAAATATGACCGTTCCCCAGTAATGGGTTGTCTTCGATAAAAGACATCAGGCGTTGATACAAGTCTTCGGGGCGTTCGTCTGGGTCAAGCTTTATGTTGTTGAAGTCCAGAAGGTGAGCGCCGGTTGATTGAAAACCGTAGTGAAGTCGAATAGCTTGCCAGATAGAATTCAAAGAGGTCGAGTTCTTAACGATAGTGTTGCGAGAAATCACGGGACAATAGTTTGCGATCTGACCTAGCATTAGCTCGAGGTGGGTGCACTTTTGTTGCGCTGTTCTGCGGGCAGATGCACGTACAGATTCACCGTCATCTTGAAAGCCGCGAGAGGGAGTAGCGGGCGATTTCTTCAGCCATGTCACGTTGTCAGCTAGGAAACATGCCAAATTGGTATCCAGCGAAAGAATGTACTGAAGGTTTTGTCGCCAAGCTTCAAAGGAAGTTATGGATTCGTGTTTGGTCAGGGACCATTGTTTCGGTGCTCTTGTGTTCATAATGGTGTTCCGTTGAAGTTAAGAATAAACGAAGTTTACTTAGCTTTGAGTCTTGGAGCCCGGACTGAACAGCTATAGAGTTAGCTGCTTCGCTGTCTCCTCGTGTGGAATTCGGGTGAAAAATCCGCCACTATCCTGGCTTTCTCTTCGTTCGAGACGTGGATACGATGCACCGCTGCCACCACGCCAGTAATGAGGAAAGGACAACCCGATACAGCGAACGTAACTCCAAACGGTTTATTAAACAACAGTAACAACAACTCGACAATATGGCGGTCGAGAACACGAGGGCGAGAGTGCGAGAGAATGATACGCATGCGCGGATAACATTGCCCGCTGGCATTGTCCAGTCTGTCTGTTGAAGAAATAAAAACTTAGTAACCTGGCTTGATAGACCACCGGAAACGGAATTATCATCAGGAGCCATTCAGGTTTGAGTGCTAAAAAATAAAATTTCAGTTATAAGTCCCATATATGTTTCTTTTCTTTTCGTTGTTTCCTAATGAAGCTAATAAATTGATTAATTAAGTTTGCACTTCTAATGGAAAAATATGTGGTTTTGTGTGAGCGAAACATCGGGACTTTGAAAACTGGCGTATAACAAGACCGACTCTATTTAAAATAAGGTCTACTTCAGTTATTTGGGTGTACGCGTGTTGTCCGCGCACTCCACTTACCCCAAGAGAACGTAAATATGAACTAAGGGCCTGTTTACATGGAGGGAAGGTGACCCGGGTACCAGGGTCACCCTCCCAGGCGGGCTAAAACATAGCCCGCCTTTACATGGGCGGGCTATTAGGGCGGGCTATCACATAGGCGAGCTATCTTTATTTGGCGGGGTCATATTTTAGCGGACTTTTTCTATTGCAACGGCGCGCTCTATTAAGCACTACATAACAAACATGACAGCAAGAAGAAAGGCTATAGCGGCGAGTTTTATGTTTTTATCGTTTGTTCCGCTTGCTCTTGTATTTTCCTTGGTTTAACGGTTTGCTTGTTGTTAATGCAACAATTTACTAAGATCTTCTTCGACAGCCGGAGGTGTTTAACAACACGACGAAAACTTGATTCGCCAAGCTTGAATGGCGCCGCCATCATGTTTGCGGGTTTTCAAGTCAACAGAAATAAAAGTGAAAACTGCAAAGGACTGAATACGATAATGCTTCTAACAGCATACGTAGGATCTACAAGAGACCTAATCAGCCAAAAAATATGAATAAACACACGATAAACTGCACGGCTGATATAGCCCGCCCCCGGGGGGGACCTCCCATATAAAAATGACGGGGGTGCTCGTCGGAAATTTTCGAAAAACACCCTAAAATGTACCAGAATCTCGTTTGATGGGCGTGGCTCAAAATAATTTTTACCCCTTAGAGGTACTTCACCAATTCTAAAACAACACATGTCATCCATATTTTTTCTGCTCATACCCTAAAAGGTACCGCGATAATTCTAACGGTGGTCATTTTAGATTTTAGTACCCTAAGCGGTACCAATCTACAAATTTTGACCCCTAAAAGGTACGACGAGCACCCCGTCATTTTTATACGGGAGTCCTCCCCCCCCCCCCCCCCCCCCACGGGAGCCTGCCTAGGAGGGTGACCCTGGGGTGACCGTTTACATGTAAAAAAGATAACCCGCCTAGGAGGGTGACCCTGGGGTGACCGTTTACATGCAGAAAAGATAGCCCGCCTAGGAGGGTGACCCTGGCAAGCAGACAAAAAAATTTTATGATAAATTAAAAGATATTAGGCTACAGACGCGGCTGTGGCGTTGCAGAGGTCTCTCGCTGTTTGGTAAAGTTACAATTATTAAAGCCTTTTTGCTTTCGAAGATGATATATGTGTTCTCAGTTCTTCCAACTCCGCAAGATTTCATAAAGCAACTTAACACTATTATATATAACTTCTTATGGAATGGGCCTGATAAAATTGCGCGAGCAGCAACAATTAATGATATCCAATTTGGAGGGCTAGGGCTAATAGATTTAGAAACTTCAATTAAGTCGTTAAGATTAACCTGGCTTGGAAGGATTTTTTCTCAGGGTTCTGCACCATGGAAAGCCTATATTAATTGCCTGCTAGAGAATTACGGAGGAACTTTTTTATTTAGATGCAATTATGATGTTAAAGATTACAACATTCATTCTACTTTTTACAGTGAATTTCTCCAATGGTGGGCTGACTTTAGAAATGTTTTTTCTACTAAGCCTCTTATATCTGAAAGTATAATCTGGAACAATAAGTTAATTAAAATAGAAGGTAAGAGTATATACTACGAGAATTATGTTAAAGTTGGAATTATTTTTACCAACCGGATGCAGTTTAATAAGGATAACGTGAAATCATATAACATTGCAAAAAGGGAAGGATTACGACACACAAACTTTTTAACGTGGTCAGGGATTCGATGTGCTATTCCTCCCCACTTAAAAGTTTTGGATGTAAATGAAAGTGAAATATATTCACTACAATTTCATTATGAAGGAAAAATATTTGATCCAGTAATATGTAAAAGTAAACAATTTTATGAATTGCTAATTTCAAAAAGGGCAACTGTATCGAGGGGCTTTATTAAACTGAAAGAGGATTTTGGATTAGATGATGTAACAGTGTCGAATGCTTTTATTAATTTAAAGTCTGTTTCATCCGAAACTTTTGTTAGAAGCTTTCAATTTAAACTGTTAGATAATATTACATTCACTAATACGGGACTAGCTAAAATAGGTTATATTCCATACGATACTTGTACATTCTGCGAAGTTGAATCAGAAACGGTGTATCACTTATTTTATCAATGTTCTTTGACATCTCTCTTTTGGAAAAAGTTTGAAAATTTCTGGTTCGTACTTTCAGGCCAACGCGAGGAGCTTACGCTACAAGACGTATTTATTGGAAAATTAGAAAAAAGTGAATTGTTGAATTATTTTTTAATCCTTGCTAAATTGCACATTTGGTTGTGTCGGAAACATTCAAAAATTCCAAATTTTGATATATTTAAAGAATTAGTTGACTTGAAATATAGAACTGAGAAATATATAGCAGCAAAAAATAACACGCAGAAAAAATTTCAGGCTAGATGGTATTTTTACATAATAAATAACAACTAGATCATAAGTCAGCACGTGTAGGCTAACTATTGTACATGTACATTAGATACATTGTTTAAGATGTTAAATTGAGAGTCTTTGTAAACATTTTTGTATGAAAAATAATGGCAATAAATATGTGGAAAAAAAAAAAAAGCAGACAGGGTGACCCGGGTAGGCGGGTGACCCTGTCTATCATGTAAACACTTCACTGTGCTTTGTAAAGAAATGTATGAAAAGTTGGCCCTCCCAGGGTAGCCCGGCTAGGAGGGTGACTCTGGTACCCGGGTCACCCTCCCTCCATGTAAACAGGCCCTTAGATCTTTTTTACAGCTTGACAGCGGAATTGACACGACATTCCTGTGTTCTTTTTGCGTTCCACCACATTTGGAGTGAACCGAACGAACCAAGACCGAAAATGAACAAAGCATTTTTCAACATTTGTCCACGACCATTCTGACTGTTTGTTGTCGATCGCAGTTACTTTGCCGAGAAATGTACTAACCAATGAGAGTGCATTACGCCTGGCGCGCTGTAATTGGCCGGGTGTAAACATTTTGTGAGAGACAAATAAATCCTCAGTATGTTTATTAAATAACGCTCAAACACTTATCACGGAGGTGAGGCCAAGGAAAAAATATATCTGAAGTTCTACGTGATCGAAATTAGTTTCATAGTGAGCGAAAGAAAATCTTTCATATTTGAAACGGCAGTAATAAAATACGTTCCGTGTTCGGAGACATATTCACAAGTGTTCCGTCGACATATTCACAAGTTCCCCGCTTAACGTCCACTGGACGTTTAGGGCGAGGGGGGGTAGGGAGAGTCGAGATTTGGACGTTAGCGCGGGGCATTTGGAGCAAGTACGAAATCGTTAGTTTTTAATCCTAGAAGAGAGCCGTGACAAGGCACAAAGTGGACACAAAGATGTTTTAGCAAAACAGGTACGAGGAACTGTCAGTTTTTTTAAATATTCTAAAGCCCACTTACAAAATGTTTGTTGTTTCACACATCAGTAGTCTCGCAAACAGTTAGTATTCACCCGACTATTAAAAAACGTCGCTCCAGGCGACGACGGGACGGTGAAAATTCTAAGTGGACGTTAAGGAGGAGGGGGGGGGGTCTGACCTTAACGTCCAGTGGACGTTAAGCGGGGAACTTGTGAATGTGTCGACGGCCTCTTATCAGTTGCAAGTAATTGAATTACCACATATTTTCCATTAGAAGTACAAACTTAATTAATCAATTTATTAGCTTCATTAGGAAACAACGAAAGGAAAAGAAATATATATGGGACTTATAACTGAAATTTTATTTTTTAGCACTCAAACCTGAATGGCTCCTGGTGACAATGCCGTTTCCGGTGGTCTATCAAGCCAGGTTACTAAGTTTTTATTTCTTGGAAGGATACTAGCAGTCGACTAGCAGTTTTGAATTGGTAATAGTTTTACAGCTCAGTAAATTTTCTTCCATTCTTTGCTATAGTACCATAGCATCATTTGACGAATCACCGAGAGTCGGCGGAACTGAAACTCAGCTACAGGACTGATGAAAACCAGAGGAAACGTGACCTATTATTTCACAAACAGACAGACTGGACATCAACAGTGTTCTGCCTGTTGAATTGCGGGCAACAGATACCATCCGTTTATACTGCTTGCTGTTAAGTCAGAAGATTATGGGACTCATTTATGGAATGTTTGAAACAATTTCTATAAAACAGAAGTCAAATTCAAGGAAGTCATTAACATCCTTTTCGTCAACGCGGACAATCTTGCTTCGAATACTACGAGTTCAGCTGCTGTCACGCAATCATCTTGCGCAACGTTTCTTTGCTTCTTTCTTGCTTGAAGTTAGTTTTTTATACAAGGAATCATAATTGAAACCATAGCTATTAGCTGTACACACATTTTAGACACGCTAAAATGACAAAATCCGGATAATTCGATCGACAGCATCAAGAAAGTCACGGTGACTGTAATTAACCCTGGTGAGCCAAAATCCACGGAAGCGGTAAAAACAGCGAACTGAAAAGAGTTTTAAATTCAGTGTACCAATTTCAACTCTGGCTTAAGATATCTTCCTATGTATGGTGAGTAACATGCAAGTTGTTTTTTTTTATATTTTCCCGGACCCCTGAGAAACGGGCTTTTTAAAATGGGTAGTTTTTCGAGTTTCGAAAATGTCGCGAAGTGTGCATTCTTTCTTTGCCCACAAAACGTGTCGGAGGTACAGTGAACATTGTTTGATATACCCATTAAAATTGCCAAAGGGCATGTGTTATATTGATGTGAAATGATGTCTATTGCTTGAATATATCGAGAGATACAGACCGCTAAAGTTGACCTAAAATCACAGTTTCACTATGCTGCTGAGGGCATTTTTTTGCGGGAGTGGTCTGTTCTCGAAAACAACAAAGTCAATCAACAAATGAATGTTACCATGGTAACTAGTTGGGTAAGTGCTACATCCAACATAAATATGGTGAAGATCGGCCGACCCCCTTCTTCCAACATTTTTCAGCTTTGCCCGGTTTTCTCAGACATACACTCTTAATTGTCTCTGCTTTGGGTGCATGTACTACCAACGTGAGGCTATTTGGAGCGCAGTTGGGCGTAACCAACAGAGAAACAACACATCTGAGAAAGCAAGCACAGAGGAGGTCCAAGCTACCCCTCCAGCCTCACAACCAATCATGCGCCCACCAAAAAGTGATTTCCACACTCTCAAGATGAAGTAGAGAAACATATACCGTATTTATTCGATTAAGCGCCCAACCTCGAATAAGCGCCCACCTCGAATAAGCGCCCACCCTGTAGGCAGGAAAAGTTAATAAGCGCCCAGCCTCGAATAAGCGCCCACCCCACCCCTCTAGGAGGCAGCACCAGAGAGTTCGCTAATTGACCTTAGTGACAATGAGATTGAAATTGACTAAGTACTACTAAGAGACTTCGCCGAAGACCGAGTTTTCCGAAGTATTTTAAAGAAACTTTCAATGAACAGTTGCAATTCTGCTTTGGTTTTGTTATTATTTATTGTTTTGTGGCAAAATAAACTTACTACTTGCTGAAAATGGTGAAAATTTAATAAGCGCCCAGCCTCGATTAAGCGCCCACCTCGAATAAGCGCCCACTCTCAAGGTCCAAAAATTTAATAAGCGCCCAGGGCGCTTAATCGAATAAATACGGTAATATGTGGTGTGGCCATGTCTGACGACAAGCTTGTGAAAACTGTCACTGATGCCGCTACAATTACTGGCCTTGTCGCTGGTATTGGATGGGTTGCTAAAAAAAACAGTCAAAGAGACGTTCATAGCTGACCCCAGCTCTAATGTTATGAACTACGTGAAGTTCACTGCAGTCATGACCGGAAGCATTGCGCTCAAACAATACCTTGAGGACATGGCTGGTGGAGCAGTGCTCAATGCCGCCGCATTCATTGGCGGTAATATCTCGCACAATATTTGACCGGCAACGATCCCAAAGCCGCACAAGAAGAAAAGGTTAGGCACGACAAAGCTCTAGAAGCCTACCAGGCAGCATATGCTAAATATTAGAAAGACCGAACCAAGCTTCTAGATTGGGTCGCAACAAATGACCGGATCAAAGATCAGGCAAAGCAGAATTTCACTGACACCGAATACGCTTTCAAACTCTACAACCAAGCTCACCAAAACGAGCAGCTCACAATGCCCAAAGAGCCAGAATTCTCTGACTTCTATCAGCCCAGTGAGCAGCAAAAACAAGGCGAACTCCTGTTTGTCGGTGCTGGCGCCCTTCCTCTTAGCTTCGCCGCCTTTCTATTCCTTTAAAAATTCTTATTTATATACCATGGATCCCGGCAAAGCTATAAGAGGTTTCGGTGGATGGGCTTTCCTCACTTTCTGTTGGCTTGGAGTTAACCTCATCTTCTTATCAGAAGTCATCGACCTTACAGGTTATAAACTCGTAGAAGAACCTGAATCTGAATATGAAACTGAATCCGAATCCGAATCAGTATTCTACGAGTCTTGAACTTAAAATTACACATAATATGTAGACGCCAAACTCGCAAAGGTCTACTAAAGCCCACAAGGGTACTGGAAAGGCATTGCACCTGTGAAAAAACTCGCCAATGCAGCAGATGTCTCCAATGATACTGCGAAGCGGTGGTTGTCCAAGCAAGCGCTATGGCAGGTATTCTTACCCGCCACGCGTCACATTCCTAGACCAAAATTTGACGTCTTCTCACCCAATGCTGTGCATCAAGCAGACCTTTTTTGCCGCACGACACTCTGAATATGAAACTGAATCCGAATCCGAATCAGTATTCTACGAGTCTTGAACTTAAAATTACACATAATATGTGGACGCCAAACTCGCAAAGGTCTACTACAGCCCACAAGGGTACTGGAAAGGCATTGCACCTGTGAAAAAACTCGCCAATGCAGCAAATGTCTCCAATGATACTGCGAAGCGGTGGTTGTCCAAGCAAGCGCTATGGCAGGTATTCTTACCCGCCCCGCGTCACATTCCTAGACCAAAATTTGACGTCTTCTCGCCCAATGCTGTGCATCAAGAAGACCTTTATTACCGCACGACACTCTGGGAAGAGGGCGAGGGCGAAAGACTTTCAAATGCGCCCTCACCGTTGTTGACATTGCCAGTCGCTACAAAGAAGCAGAGCCTCTGATATCTCAAGAGTCTGCTGAGGGTGCAAAAGCCTTTGCGAAGATTTACAAACGAGGGCCTTTGAAATGGCCTCAACTGTTGCAAGTTGATCCTGGTCGGGAATTCATGGGTGGCGTAACTAAGGCGATGGAAAACCACAAAACGGCTATTCGCCGAGGGCGCGTTGATATTCATAGTAATCAGGCGATAGTTGAAAGATTCAATCGCAATCTGGCTGAACGTTTGTTTGGCCACCAATATGCTGTTGAAATGCGGTTGCCAAATAAGCAGAGGTCTACTGTATGGGTGAAAAGGCTTCCTGAAGTTGTCACTGCTGTGAACAATGAAGTAACAAGATTGATTTGCAAGAAACCTGCTGAGTCAATCAAACAGAAGGCCGTTTCTGCCAAGCCTTCGACCACATATTCTAGACCCGTAGGAGCGAACGAAAAAACGCTACCACTCAGAGTAAATGTCAGATACTTATACCAGCCTGGCGAATTGGAGGGTGGAAGCAGGCGAGCTACAGACCCATATGGTCTCTGATGGTCCTAAATGTAGAAAGAACTGTTGCAAAGCCTGGAGAACCAATCCAATACTACCTTTACGATGAACCCAAGCGTGGCTTCGTTCGTGAAGAGCTGCTTGTTGTGCCACCTGATACGCAGCTACCGCCTGCCAATCTTACTGGCTGATATCCTTGTGCCCATATGCCAACGTGTGGATGTCATCGTCAGCAATCCAGCGCTTTGAGTCAAAGGGAGAGAGTGAAATCTTGTTAACATGCAGGCCATAGCTTTGATGGCACTCACTGCGCCGCATGTTCATGCCATGCCTGAAGATTACCTTGTCAAAGAGGGCTGCCTTGTAGTTGTTGTGCCTCATCTTTTTGCTTGTAACCACCTTTGTCATGCCCTTGGCTTTTTTGATATTCTTTGCGTTACCCAACATGATTGAGTACATCTTTGAGCGCAAGCATACAACCTCTGAGATTGGAGTCCTAGAGCACTCATCCTTCATCTTCCCTATGACCTTTTTGTTTTCACGGCTATGGAGAAAGTGGTCTTTCGGGAAGTCGCTTGTGTCGTAGTAGTCATGCAAGCGGCCTTTCATGTCTTTGTAGACATCTACTGTTTTGATCTCAAGAAGTAGTCTGTCTGTGTCTATGTAGAGCAGCTCACAGCGCTCGCCATATTTTAGCTTGAGATGGTTATAGTAGAAATTGTACATAAGGGTTTCGCTCAAATCCAGTATGCACATGCCAGTGTAGACTGGGCTTTCAAGGGAGACTCTTTCCTTGTGCATCTGGAATGGGCAAGGTTTTCGTCAAAGACTGTTGCTTTGGCGTAGAGCGGGCTTGAGATAAGCTTTCGTATCTTATCTACCTCATCTGAACGAACCAACCTCACGTCTGTGCGGTGTCTGAGGTTCTCCACAGTCTTACCGAAGACCGAGTTACTCATCAGCTTGAAGAAGTTCTTCTCAAAGTCTTAGTTCTAAGTTGAGTGTTCAGCTTGATGTATGGCTCCATCCAAGCCTTGTGTTCAAACTTTAGGGCATTGTGGACCTTTTTCAGCTTCATTCCTAACTCAAGGTATTGTTGCAGATTCCTGTAGTGAAGAATGTATTTGCCTTTGTTCTTGAGTGTTAGGAGCAGCTTCTCGGTCCTGTCCTCGGCTTGGCCCTCTATCAACGCCCTTTGATAGTTGGATATCCACAACTTCTCTACTCTTTGCTTTACTGGTGCGAGGGTAGGCGTTGTACTCGTCGTGCAACTCATCCGGATACTCCAGATCCACCTTCAAGATGAAACCCCACTTTCTGGTTGGAGATCATTTCCTAATTTGGTCTTCTGTTGGCATCTTTTTACACCATGTGAAACTGCCAACTGGGAGATGCTGGAGGTTGTTGGCGTCCAGATACATGATGTAGCTTGTTTCCTTGTCTGGATCGTAGTCCTCAAGATAGAAGTTGTTGGCTTTACAGTATCGCCTGCTCTCCATGGAAATGCCACCGCGCATGCCCTTTTCAACGAAAAGGTGCATGTTCTCATCTTTTTCTGTGAATAGCTCCAGATTGATGCCCGTGTATTTAAGGAGAGCATCCCAGCTTAGACCAGGGCTTGTGTAGTAGTGAGCAGGGTCAAGGCCGTAGTGCTTCATACAGGTTGCTCTGAAGTTCTCAAAGACATCGGCCAGAAGCATCACGTCCGTCTTGAGGTAGAGGTCGTGGTAATCTCCGAGATTCTTACAACCAAACGCCTTTCACACTGCCTGTGCATGCTCGTAGTCAGCATCGCTTATGCCTTCCATTTTGAGCTTGCTATAGAAGGCTTCCTTTTCAAGCAGCGCCTCCTCTGCGAATCCTTCCCAAGAGTCCATATGCTCGTATGGGTAGATTCCCTTCTGCAACAGGAGCTTTAGTTTGTCTGGATCCTTTTCGTGCCTGCTCGTTATCGTAAAGGACTTAGGGCTGTTTGACTTAACTAAGCTATCAAGGCTTGATAGCAAGAACTAGCAGCTATCGATGAACCTCAGTTTGCCGAGGGAGAATAAGATGGGATGCACTTCAACTCGCCTATCGCTCATAATAAGCTTCCTGTTTAGAGACTCACCGCAGAAGAGGCAATCAACTTCTTCAAGGTGAAGGCCTTCTTTTTTGCTTCCTTTTTAAGTCGTGAATACGACTTTTTGCGGTTACTGAAGAAAAGTCACTCGCTCATCGTCAACTGTATATTAAATTTATATTAAATTGTTATGTTACACTTCGGTAATAGCATACATGGAGTTAATGGGAGTAAACCAAGTCCGCCATTACGGCCGTTGTGTTTACGAATGCTGAATCGTCGGTTTGGGAAAACGTTGGGGTTCTTTTACTTGTTATTATTGTTTGGCAAGGATATCTGACATTAAATAATGAAGGAAAAGGTAAGTTTGTCGCGTAATTGTTATTTTCGCTAGTAAACACATTCCTTCGTGTGAGGCTGACAAACATTACCGAGCTTACTATACGCTCTGGAGAATAACCCAGGACTCCCTCAGCTACACACGAAGGTTTTAGAGGTCCTTCTTTGGTAAAAGGATTTTGGTACGTGGATATGCAACATAAGGGAAGTAGTCATAACATGTACAATCTCAGAGGACCCACCTTGTGTAGGGCAGGAAAAGGTCCGATGGTTGTTTCATATTCACGACTTGACTCGCAAGGAGCCTTTGGCATTCCTTGGACCGATAAAGGGAAGCTCTTCCAACTCGCCTGTTTCCTCATCTTGGACGTAAGCCTTGAAAGCGTTAGTGTAACACTTGTTGGTCTTCCAGTGAACAAGGCCTGCGTATTTCCCAGTGTTTTGGGTCATAAACCTCAACGGCTTCCTTGACGTTTTCTTTATACAAGCTTTTGTGGCAGATGTTGCACTCTGAGGCAACGTTGTGCTTTGCCCAGCCTTCCCTTGTCATGATGAGCGCCTTTTTATGCATTAGTTTATTTCTGAGGGTCTTCTCCGCTTGTTGGAGGTTATTCAGAAAGACTTTCAGGACCTCTGTAACAGAAAGGGCCGAATGATTTGCCATCCGAGCGAACAATCGTAAAGCCAAACCCGCAGGGAGTGTGGACATCTGTCTTGGTTGTGTTGCTTTCTGTGGGGTCTGTGGGATCATGGTCTATTTTTGCTACGAGACTCTCGAAGTCTGCGTAGGTTACGTAGGGTGCTTTCATCTGGTTTTTGTAGTTCTCAGAACGCAGGATGTTCTCACCCGTCCCTCCTTCGGCATCTCAACACGTGTTGGCCGGCCTTTGATGCCTTTGCAGTAGCCCAGATGTTTGTCAAGGACATTTTGTGAAGAAAACTCCTGAAGGCACCTTTCGCAGAAGTGTACCTTTCTACCTGCATCGTACTTACTGTGAAGAAGCCTGCTGAGGCTTTTTATGTAGCAGTAGTGGGCGTTGTTTTCGTTGGTTATCCACACCAGGTTTATTCGTCTAACGCTCTTATCTTCTACTTCGCTAACTCTAAGGATAACAACGCTGTTGTTTTGCCACCCAAAGACGTTTAAGGCGAGGTTGTTTTGCCGCTCAACTCTTGAAAGCTGATTCAAGGGTGTAGGGAAAGTAATCCCATTGAAGTCAAGACCATCGTCTGTTTGGTACTTACTTGGTCTGTCACGTCTGTACGTACGCCATCTGGAACAGGGAACAGCGCAGCACGTAGTGCCCAACGCAAGCATTGGTTGTCTTTGTTTTTCACGTTTATGATGGCCTGCTTATCCCTCAGCTTTTTAGGGAGAGGTAGGTATGAACCGCCTCTGATGGGCTGGTATCTAGCAAAGTCAAGCCAAACATTATTGACTTTTCAAATGACCCAGCCTGATCCCATATGTACCCATCTTGCTACTTGCTCAAGTATTGAGTTGATAACGCCGTCCGTTTGTTCGATAATTTCATCTTGACTGAAGTGCGTTACTGTAAGCGGGTCTGGCTGTCTGAAGAAGTAATTTACTTCTTCTATGCCCTCAGATACTTCTTTTGCTAAGTGAAGTTGAAGCGCGAAATTCACTTTGACAAGACCAAGATCAACAGCCTCGCTATCAATTACCTGAAGGATTTTGGACTTGTTCTCTTGATAGAACAATCTGAGGTCTTTTGTGGGATAATCATCGGGGACAACCATCTTATAACTGTGAAGCCAACCTTGAAAGGCCTGATTTCTCAGACGAAACTGCAGTGCAGCATCCATGACAGATATACTAGGTATGTAGAGTGTTTAATAGGTATTATAAAATGCTCAAGGAAATGCGCGCGCTATGATTGGTCAAAACGACTTCATTATAACTCGATAAAGCACGCGCGTGACGTAAGGTTCATTATAACCGCTTTTTATTTTATAAAAGAAATAAAAAACTTGTTCCTCGTGCATTGTTGAGTTATATAAGCACTTGGGAATTTTTAAGAACACTCGAGAAGTGCGAGAAGCACTCGCCTTTGGCTCGTGCTTCTCTGCACTTCTCTCGTGTTCTTAAAAATTCCCGCGTGCTTATATAACTCAATAATGCACTCGGCGCGTTTTTTAATTCTTTAATAACCCCGCTCAGTGTGGTGCACGGTGGGCACAGAAGCCTCAAAAAGAGGCAAGGGTAATAATAACTTTTTCCGTTTTGATGTTGTTAACGTGAAATTTCACAACAGCACAGAACTCATGTTCACAAATCGAATATATTTTTCCATTATTTTTTTGCCATTTTTGGCGGGAAAATGACGTCATAATATAGGCGCCAAAAAATAACTTAGTATTATGGGATATCTGATGACAATTTCTGAAAGTACTCGCTACAAGCATCTCAAAACTGAAAAAATCTCGCAAATATGTTGATCCGATCAAAAGATATGACATTTCAAAATTTGAATTTCCCGCCCATATTCTGCTGGGTTCAAAGTTCACTTTCAGTCAAATCAACTGAAAACTTGCGCTTCAAACTACTTTAACAGTTTTGAACCTAGGAAGCTGAAATTTTACAACAATATAGAAGTTATCATTGGCAAAAATCCTATGATTTTTGTTTTTCAAATTTAAGTATTTTGGCGGGAAAATGACGTCACAAAGGTGGCGCCAAAATGTTAAATTAGTATTATGGGATATCTGATGACAGTTTCTGAAAGTACACGCCATAATAATTTCAAAAGTGAAAAAAGTTCGTAAATATGTTGATGCGATCCAAAGATATGGCATTTCGAAGTTGGTATTTCCGCCATTTTTTTACGACCGCGGAAATATATGCCACTTTTTGAGGCTTCTGTGCCCACCGTGGTGGCATTCTCGTCCCCAGAGCCGCATGACTCTCTTAACCGCCGGAGCCTGAGTACGAGAGTCAAGTGGCTCTGGGGACAGACAATGCGGAAGTCCTAGAATCTAGGACTTCCAGTTGTTCTGCGCAGGCTCAGAGTTTTTTCAAAATGGCGTACGTGCATGAAGAACACCGTAGAAGAAAAGGCAGGATTCTGGCTGTCTCATTTCAGAAGTTGGAGGTTTATCTTTTCGCGAGGAGTAGTTAGATGTTATCGTCAAACTTTCGGCAGTTTGCGAGTCGTGGATATGGTAACAATCGTCGTGATTCGTGATCAGATAGCTCAGTGGAGGATTTTGCTTATGCTTTAATAAACAAACTTACTTCAGCTGACATTTAAACGTATCATCAATTAATGGCTAGTCTGGCCGATGCCGAGATTTTTTAAGGTATAGATAACAATTTAAGACCACATTTTGAAATTTCTGGGCTATTCCAGGAATCTATTTGAAATGTAAAGGTGGATTTCAATGGAGTTTAGTTAAAATTTAATGGGCACTGAGATACTCATGACCGAGATATATTTGTGTGTAAGGGCTGACCATGATATGTTATTTATTAGATGTTATTTACAGCCAAATATCAATTTGAATGGTATTTCAATTCACAAATCTTTGACTTCACTAATGAAATCTTTTGGACATTTCAAACTTACAAGTACAATATTTCCCTTTTAAACAAGCTTGACTAGACTGACATTTTGAATTAATCCAAGACTGAACAGGGAAGAAAAATAAAGAGAAATGATGTCGTGTGAAATGTTGAAATATGTGTTGTGGCTTTCTATGCAACTATTTAATAAAATCACTCTTATCATCTACATGACTGTTTTGCTCAGCATGGGCAGAGCATTTGCACTGTTATTGCAAAGGTCAAGGGAGATCTACAAGTAGCCCAAAAGTCAAAGAAGCTTGCAGGTGAATCAACCAGTGATAAATTTCACAGCCACTGAATGTCATCTCTTATCACTCTTTACTCTTGGCTTTAGCTTGTCTCACATCAGCTCAGAGAGGGATTAGGATGATTTAGATAAACAAGATGAGTGCAGATGCACTCAAAACACAGATACATACATGGCCCACACAGTTTCTATAGCAGAAAGCAAGTTGAGGGATAACTTTACCACATGTACTGATCAGCATTCTGTTAGCCTGTTACAGGCATTCAATTACTGGGATTGATGTGGACTGAGGGAAAGCCAAGAAAACTGAGGAAAGAGTACTAACTTGCAATGGATTTCCTTTGGTTACAATGTAGGGTTCAAGTATGTGCATTACATTCTTTCACATTCAAACTTGGTTTTAAGAGCACTTAGGATATACTTCGAAGCCCTAGTGTGAAACCACTGAATATGATAACTGTCCAAATTATATTTTCCATAAAAAAATAAACAATAATAAATTGCAATATATGTATGGATACACTTTGTTATAAAAAAAAACAAATTAATTAGAAAATGAAGTGAACCACCATAACGTTTATTTAACCTTTGGTAATAATACAGTTTCTACAGTGGAATTAAAGGGTCGCAAGACAATCCATCAATGATGGTTAAGGAATGTTAGCTCAAAAATATATTTTCATATCTGATAAAATGCACTGCAGTACACAGTCGTTCGAAACAGTCGGTGAAACCAGATATAATACCAAAAAATGAACAGCTACACGTAATATACTGGAATTCAAGAAGGGTGGCAAACTTTACCACGAAATGTGGATTTTGACAGAAATAATTGAGTACCTTTGAAATTTATAAATGCACATTGCCACAGTTTTAGTAAACCAGACCAGCGATCCAGCTGCTTCTTGCTCGTCGTGAACTGCTGCTTTATCAAATAAGGCGATTCATTAATATGTTCTGATCCACAAAATAGTTTCTCCGGACACTGGCTGAAATTGATAATCCCTACTGGGTCGGTGAAGTTTTGTTGGCCATGTTGTTTTTTCGTCCAGCCAAAGGAATCCTCGATCGAACTTCTCGCTCTATTAAATTAACAAGCTATAGCATTTAAAAACGCACAGTCTTTGTCGTTAAAAAATCAACATAGTGATTCCCAAGTATAAGCGTCCCAATCCAATATAAATGCAAGCTACAAAGCGATTTTTCGACTGAATTCTGCAGAAAATGATCACTAACTCGATACCTAATCTTTATTTTTTACTTCCGTTTTAGATTTTATTGTTTTCAGACTAGCCAATCAAATCCTGCGTCCCCAGAGCCCATTGACCCTCGTACTCAGGCTCCGACGGTTAAGAGGGTCAAGCGGCTCTGGGGACGAGAATGACCGTGGTGGGTGATCCGAGGACGCTGTATATAATAGGTATTTTTTAAACTTTTTTAAATTCCACGATCAGCTCGGTTAGTGATCCTGCCTAGACTCTTTAGTGTGTAGTATAGGGACAGGGTGCATCCGGGGACACTCGGGTGTCTCCGGATAATAGAACTAAAATCTGCAAAGGACCGCAAACGATAATGCTGTAAACGATACGTAGGATCTACGAAAGACCTTATCAGCCAAAAAATGAACAAACATAAACGACAAACTGCAAGGCTGATCTGACTACGTAAAAAGGTAGATTTTGCGAGACACCAATGCGACAGAAACCGATAAAGCAGGGTAGCAACCGCGGACAGCTGTTTCGCCCTTGTTTGTTCTGAACGTAAAAACCGTCATTATCATTAAGTCCATGGGGTGCCAAGGTCCCCAATTTGTACATCCACTGACCCTCTTTCTCTCGTAATTCATTTACTCCCTTGACACAGTCTATCAGTTGTATTGTCATGTCCTCCAAACCTCTATGTCCGTCACTGTTAAAATGTCGATAAATCAGTTCGTCTTTCCCTCTTTGATCCTCGTTTAAATTCCCATGGGCATTGACCCTGCTTTTATGATTATTAAATTGGGTTCTTAACCTAGTTATAGTAGATCCTACATACTGGACTTTGCACCTTTTACAACTGATCAGATACACTACGTTACTAGAGTTGCGATGTAAATCATAATTAATTTTAAATTCTCCGCCATTTGTATAACCACAAAAGGTATTCCCTAGGCAGAGAAAGTCACATATCTGACAGTTTTATATATATTGAGTTGCCTTGACGAAGTCTTTTATAATAAAGACGAAATATCGGCAAGGAATTTATTGTCTTTATTTCCATATTTTGAAGAATATGAATTAACATTTTGGAAGAAAGATCCTGACAAAGGATGTTTTTGAAGCATTATATATATATATATATATATATATATATATATATATATATATATATATAGACAGTTGAAGTGAGAACAGAAATTTTCACAACAAATTTTCACAACTAATTTGTAAATATATATATATACACCCTTTTGCAAAAATATTGACACTTAAAAATATATATAAATATATATTCGTCCTTTGTGTTTATATCACATACGTGATGGTAGGCGGCAAATAGTATTCAAGGTGGGTACAGAAGCATTTTACAAACTCTACTGTACCCACCTCGAGAACTATTTGCCGCCTATCGTCACATATGCGATATAAACACAAAGGACGAATATATATTTATATATATTTTGAAGTGTCAATATTTTTGCAAAAGGGTGTATAATTCTATATATATATATATATATATATACATAAATATATAGAATTTTCACTTGTAAAACAATAAACTCCGACTCCAGTCAAGAGTTTTGACAGGTTTATTCTCTTGCAGCCAATAGGGTTTAATTGTTTAATTGTATGCGAGTTCGTATTTGTACAACGAACCGCATTTCCGTTAATAGCAAATTTTGAAATGTTGTAAGCAAGCCTTAGTGCAGTAATTCTCCTGAGGAAGGCCGTGAGGCCGAAACGATGAGAATAAACCTGTCAAAAGTCTTGACTGGAGTCGGAGTTTATTGTTTTACAGATGAAAATTCTACAGACTTTCAATTCTCCAAGATCGCGCAAGTGATCCCCCATTCCATTTAGGCTAAGTAATTAATAAATTTCATATTATTGTTATGCGCAATTGATCACCAGTGTGATAGTTGCGCGATATTATTCTTATTATTCTTATTCTTCTTATTATTAATAGTTTAATATTGTATTGCAAATACGTACGTGTATTAGTTAGCCAGTCGTAATAGTATGTTTTAATCTAAATATTTTGAAAATATAAGACCTACTTTTATCATCATTACATTTATTAACGATTATATCACCAAGGAAATAGGTAAAGAACGTGCATATATTTACTAATGTAATTCAAATAATTTACTTACCTTTCGAGCTTTAAGGCGAATGAGTCCACCCGATCCTCCAGAACAATATGTGCTGCTCTCTGTTCCAATCTGAGCTGATGCAATGATCGACGCATCTGAGAATTAGTTTTGAACAATATACAGACAAAGTCGATAAAACTGTAAACTAAAATGTTCACTAAATACACCAAAGTAATCTTCCAATGTACATTGTGTAGCATAAGGGACATACACTGTGCCCCTGATAAAACATTTTAGTACTCCTCTGAGAACTAATTACGTGTGAAAAGGAACGTTCTTCATGCACATATGAGCCCAAAATATAGAAAAAAAGAGATTCAGACTTGTTACACAAAGATGAATGCGAAGTATTATAGGGAATATAAAATAGCAATTATTGCAATTCAACAAGTACTGACACACAAACGCGGATGTTTTTTTAAAGAAAAAATGAATCACTGATGCATTTAATTCAAAATTGCATGTTCGAATGTAATAATGGCAAAGGTAGGGAGGGTATGAACTTTATCATGGAGTGAGGTAAGGGATTGCAGAAAATCGGCTCTATTCTTTTCAATTCTTTTTAGATCAAGGTATTGAGACAATGAGCTCTATTCTTATTCAATGAGATGCCAATAAGTGTATTCTAATTTTCTGCAATCCCGCACCTTAGAGCTATATTTTCAGTTTTTTTCTAGAAGGAATTCAGATCAGGCTACACTTCACTTCCGGTCAATTAACTACACCAACCCATGCATTTTAAACAATTTTAATACTTATATTGATCCATCCTTTCTCTGCTTCAAGTTCTATGGCTCCTCCACCAGCAACATCTCCGGAACTTAGCAGACACGAACCTGAGATAAAAAGAGTTTAACAGTTACCCTAATTGAACACTAGTTCTTCAATTTCTCAACTCACCCCCTAAATTATAGTACTTTCACTATACTCAAGCACACATTTTGTGCACTGACTGTGATAACGGTTAAGAATTTTATGCAAACATTATTGTTCACGGGGTTTACGGGGTTCACGGGGTTAACACAAATGCCAAATCACAGCCTGCGCGCAAACGTATCCGATTTCCTTGCTCCCCGCGGAAAACGGACGTCTGCGAAACGGTGTTTCGAATCGTGTTCACGTCGTGCCGTTGGAATGTTAAATTTGGCATAAATTATGATAATAATCATCCGCTGACCGGATAGGTTACGGCTCATGGTGTCATCAATGCAAAAAAAATGGCGATCTATCGTGGCGCGTTAGACCAAGTTTGCGACATTTTCAGGATTTCCTCGTTTCGTTTAGAGCAGGAAGGCCGTCTGCGATGGCAAAAATGTTTACGCCAGTCTCTCGACTAGGTATGGGAAATCTTTAATTTTCTACGCCATTCCAATCGTCGCCGAGGTGGTTTTTGACCGTCCACGTGGTAGCAGCAAAGTGATTATTATTTCTCCGTTGAAAACATTGATGGACGATCAAGTTCAATTTCTAAAAGCCCTGGGACTATCAGCGGTGGCTCTGCACGACGAACAGTCGGAGGAAATTTTAAAAGACGTCGAAAGGGGTTCGTTTACGTATTTGTTTACATCGCCTAAATTCAAGCAGATTTATGCAGTATAAATTATTTCGGCATTTCGGAGTGATAGACAATCGAAGTTATTTCTAACAATGCATACTGTCAAGCGTCCAATCAGAGCACGGTCCACGGATCTTTGAGAAACAGCAGGATACGTGAACACGATTCGAAACAGCGTTTCGCAGACGTCCGTTTTCCGCAGGGAGCAAGGAAATCGGATACGTACGCGCGCAGGCTAGCCAAATCATTGATATACATTTTCTCAATTTCATAGCAACAATAGGCGACAATATTGTTGACACATTGTCATTTTGAACCCCATTTTGTTCGGCACGAGAGGCATTTCAGCCCCACCCTCCTAATTCCCCACCCCCACCCCCCCAGACAATGTTGTGTATCGTTTCGTCAGGTCTGTCGCTACAATCCTACAACGTTGGATGGCGGGACGGGGGTTAATGCGGCAGAGTGTAGTGAATGGAAAGATACAGTGATAAATATGTCACGAAAACCGTTTTTGTTATAGAGTGTGCCAACTATTTTTGTCGCCTATTGTCCGATATACAAAAATTGTTATTTGGACATTCATGGTAAGGCAAGGGCACTGTCTCTTGCTTAAATTATTATTTTGGGGACTTTCTGCTATATCACACAACATACTTTCATAGATGACCAAATTTGAGGATTATTTGTAGAAATGAAATCCGCTGTGTTACCAGTAGAACACGCAAATGCGTCAAGAGTCTCACTAATGTCAAAGGGGGAAACAGATACGTAACTATATGGTATATGCGCAGCAGATGTGTTGCTTAGTTGCCAGTTGCTATGTAACTGAATTTATTAGCATTTTCCAAACAAGATAAAAGATAACATGGACTTGCGAATTCCTTCTCTTTTTGCAAGTGGCAAGAACACCATTGTGTTTATTACGGAACGGCTTGCTTAACGGAAAGGAATCTGAAATGATGACGGTTCTTTTGAAGATCTTCGGTTTCATGTTGAACTTTCGCAATAACAGCAAAAGAAATGTTTTCTTGTGCAAAATTTCCTTAGACAATAAAGCAGTAAAGAAGACGTCTCGAATAACAACGATTTACCACGATTTACCATTTTGAAATAAAAAACAGCTTTAGTAATGTTCTTTTGTTTACCATGGTAAATCGTGGTTAATCGTGGTAAATCATGGAATTTCAGAAGATAGACACATATTTCCCTTTTTAAAGGCTGATTTTATAACAGAATGAAAGATTGAACATATTTCATGTTCTAAATTCGGCTTTGATACATGAATTATGCGAGAAATGAATAAGAATTTCTTGTAAATGCCACATCAAGTGACAGTAATTTGATATGTCACGCGCGCGTGTCACGGTGTGTTACAGCGTTGTACTCAGTCTGCAAGAAACTTGGTAAATTTTTAAGGCGGCCTCTTCCATTGTTCGCTTTACGGTAAAATTCCCCTCTTCTTTCCTTAAAGAGCAAATCTGTCGAAGGAATGGCCGCTCTACACGGGGACTCAACTTTCTTGGCCGGCCTGGTCGCTCATTCTTGTGGTGGACTTTGTTACATTGGCCCATTTTCAGTCTTTTTAAAATCTGATTTTCTGAAGACCTTCAAATGTATAATTCGTCCATTCGACGGGGGTTAATGCGGCAGAGTGTAGTGAATGGAAAGATACAGTGATAAATATGTCACGAAAACCGTTTTTGTTATAGAGTGTGCCAACTATTTTTGTCGCCTATTGTAGCTGTTGATCTGATTGAATGACAATACAACAAAAAAACACTTGCTGGTGATAAAGAACATTATTGTATACATACTGAGACATACTCACTGAAAAGCCATGTCGTAAATTTACGGTCGCAAATAAGTTCTGGCCAATCAGAGGAGCGAACGACGTTTTTTTTTTTTCACGTGTGAGAAAAATCGTTCTTCCAAAAAGAAACCGCGAACGATGTGTGTGAAATTTATTGCGTGCATGTGGCGGGAAAAAGTAGTCACGTGATCCTAGAACATTCGAGAACTGAACTTTGAACGAGAACCTTGTGTAGTCGTGTTGTTAGTTGCTGAGTGAAGATCATCGAACTTTTTACGGTGAATTGATATCGATGAAAACGTTTAAAGTGTAGAACAGAGTGTGGAATTTTAAAATGCGAACATGTCAAGAGATATACTTAGTGGAGGAGAAGAATAAATGTTTAAACTCCAGTGTACCTTTTTGTGACACGATGTTTCTTCACTGCAGCGGACAGGATTCCCTGTCCCACCGGCCGCCTTGTGTTTCTAGCTTCCCGCTTCGGTCATTCAAAGGGATAAGTCTTTTTAAGTGAAGTTGTTTTGTATAAAAGAAAGTTTTTCCCGTAACAAAGACTAAAAACCATAAAATGGAAGAAAACAGATTCGTAAGTATCGATATCATAGTAGAAGATTACGCAGAGAGCCAACAAAACAAACGTATGAAGGAAAAAACAGAGCGAGACGTAAGATTACTAAGGGCTAGTATCTGACAGCTCAAAAGGAACAACGAGAAGTTCAGGAAATAAACCCATAAGAGCTGGATAGATATCTAGCTGAATTTATTCGTTCAGTGAGACGGAAAGATGGAGAGGAATACGAACCAACGACCCTAACAAACTTAATAGCAAGCTTTGAGAGACACATGAAGAAACACAACTATCCAGTGAGTATCATAAATAACATAGAGTTTTAGCCGACTCGAAGAAGTCTGCAGTCTAAGCAAAAGGAGCTGAAAAAGGCTGGAAAAGGGAACAAAGAGAGAGCTGCAGCCCCACTGAGTGTTATTGAAGTAGATATTCTGTACGAAAAAAAAAATGTACTGTGGGCTTTTCATCACCTGGGTCAGTTTTGAATACGCTATGGTTGAACAACACCATTCACTTCGTCTACGTGGCTGCCAAGAACATAGACAAATGTGCTGGGGAGATGTCAAACTTTGCCGGGATTCACTTAGTCTCCCACGCAGCCGTTATTTGTCTCGTCACGAGACAAATGACCTGGAGTACAATGAAAGACAAACTAAAACAAGGGCTGGAGCAGACCCGTCTAATGTCCGTAAAGTGACGCCAAAAATGTTCTCGATCGGAGTAGAGCGCGATCCAGTGGATGTTAAGAGAGCCTTTTTTCCCGGACCGCGTGAGAGGTGGCACATGATGGAAAATTTCCCTACCCTCATGTTTAGCTCAAAGATAGCCCATGGTGAGTCAATAAACGTGGTGGTATTTTTTTGCTCAAATCTATTTTTCATTTCTAGAAAATCTCAAAAACTCTAACGGTCCCCCATCGCCATGAAATAGCCGAAATAAGAGCGCAGAATATGAACACAATACAGGTTCTCGTTAAAAGCGCACAGGGAAGCAAGGCTTTCCCAAATTTGAACAATTGTGTAGGAGGCATTAACAAATGATGTGAGCTAATAACAGGTTTTGAAGTTACATTTCTGAATTAACGGTGCGTGTTTGAAAATCGCTCATATTTCATTATTTAAAAATTGCATTTTGGAGCAGTTTTTCAAGAAACATTTTCCTTATGCGGTATAACTCAGAATCGCTTTAAATTGCGGTTTTGGAAACGTGGATATAGTGCTCTTTTTAAGGAAACTAAAAAACGTTTGGGCCTCTTAACTACTGCAAAGAAAAAGCTCGTGTCATTTCGAGGAAATCACAACATCGACTTGTCAACAACCGCAAATAATCGAATTACGCTTGCTGTTATTGAAGCCAAAATTCCGACGAAAACTTATCGCTTTACACCATACTAGATCAGAGACATAGTATAACGAGCTTACCTTGCATAGCCAGTGTTATCCCTATTTTCGTATCTTCGCTCGAGCAGGATTTATCAAATCACGCAATCAGTAAATGTTGCCGATTTAGGCACTTTCTGGAAACATCGTATTTCTCGACAGTTCCAACCATATTTCAGCTTCCATACAGCTAGTTATCCAAGAGTCTTGTTTTCACAGTAAAAACTTTTGATGTTTTTACTGTTTAAGTGGCAGACGATCAAAGCTTTCACATTAGAGGAGAATGTCCCAACGATGGCGCGTCAACTTATGCAAATGAGTTGTTTCATTTGCACGTCACGCAACGACATGTTACACGCGTTTTTCGGCCGCAGTCTGTTACGTCGCGGATTAGCGGAACTGCCGTGTTCAACTTGTGTACATGAAAGCTGAATATAACATACCATAACAGTCACCATAATATCGATAATATATAGAATAAAATGAGGCTGTGAAAGTGCTATTCAGATCAAAAGGAAGTGAAATAAAAGGTGGTATTATTTTGAATGATAAATTTTTGACAGCAAGAAAATATACATATATATATATATATATATATATTTTTGACAGCAAGAAAATATACATATATATATATATATATATATTTTCTTGCTGTCAAAAATTTATCATTCAAAATAATACTACCTTTTATTTCACTTCCTTTTGATCTGAATAGCACTTTCACAGCCTCATTTTATTCTATATATTATCGATATTATGGTGACTGTTATGGTATGTTATATTCAGCTTTCATGTACACAAGTTGAACACGGCAGTTCCGCTAATCCGCGACGTAACAGACTGCGGCCGAAAAACGCGTGTAACATGTCGTTGCGTGAAGAGAACAGAAATTTTCACAACAGGTAGTATTATTTTGAATGATAAATTTTTGACAGCAAGAAAATATATATATTTTTTTTTTCTTGCTGTCAAAAATTTATCATTCAAAATAATACTACCTGTTGTGAAAATTTCTGTTCTCAATTTAACTGTCTATGTATGTATATACACCCTTTTGCAAAAATATTGACACCTCAAAATATATATGAATATATATTCGTCCTTTGTGTTTATATCGCATACGTTACGTTAGGCGGCAAACAGTTCTCGAGGTGGGTACAATAGAGTTTGTAAAATTCTACTGTACCCACCTTAAAAACTATTTGCCGCCTGTCATCACGTATGCGATATAAACACAAGGGACGAATATATATTTATATATATTTTTAAGTGTCAATATTTTTGCAAAAGGGTGTATATACATACACATGTATATAAATGTATTATAATTTCCCGAAATTTCGGTTTGAAAAATGAACCTTCTTTATTTTAAGCTATCCAACGGCCAGACGGCAACTTCTTTTAAGAACAAGAGGCTCCAGCAGCCTATGCTCATGCGCATGCGTAAGTTAGTTTCATGATATATTTTAAACATGATAAGAAGATGTCCGACATGGCGAAGAGTACTCCTTTCATTCAGCCATCGTTCCTGCAAACCACGTTGTTTACTATTGATTGTTTGGAAATGAAGGCTGTACCACAATGAAGGGAATGATTCTTCTAAGTCTTATATATACCAAACATGAACATTGCTAATGTAAGTAGGGTTGTAGGAGACGCTATCGTGACACTTGAGTAACGCTCTTTTACCGGAAGTGAGAGTAGCCGGAAGTCACTAAACAGGAAGTGTAGTGGCAAAGCTATGAACCGGAAGTGTACAATTTAAAATATGCGTGCATAAATTTGCATGCAAAATCGTGACACAAAAAATAAAAATAATAACAAGAGGCTGCAAGCAGCCTACACTCATGCGCATGCGTACGAAAATTTTATGATATATTTTAAACATGATAAGAAGATGTCCGATATGAAGAAGAGTTACTCCTTTCATTCAGTCATCGTTCCTGCAAACTGCGTTCTTTACTATTGAATGTTTTGTAAATGAAGGCTGTACCACAATGAAGCCATTGATTGTTCTACGTCTTATATATACCTAACGTGAACATTAGTAATGTAGGTAGGGTTGTAGGAGATGCTGTCGTGACACTTCAGTAACGCTGTTTTACCGGAAGTGGGAGTAGCCGGAAGTCACTAAACAGGAAGTCTATGAACCGGAAGTGCCAATTTAAAATATGCGTGCATAAATTTGCATGCAAAATCGTGACACCAAAAAAAATAATAATAATAAAAAAAAAAAGAAAACAGAGCCCATTTTATAACTCATGCCGCTACGCGCATGAGTAATAACAAAAACAAGAAAAACGGAGCCGAAACCTTACCTCATGCCGCTACGCGCATGAGTAATTAAAATTAGTTTCGATTTAAGGCCCAAAGGGGAATTCTAATGATTCGCTTTTCTGTATATAAGAGAATGACCGTTTTTGATTCTTTCTTCACAAGAAAGAAAGAAAGAAAGAAAGAAAGAAAGAAAGAAAGAAAGAAAGTCAGTGCTTTTGTTCAGCGACCATAGCGAATTCGAAACTGGACTATTAACGTGTTTATCTTAAGTAACTTAATTTTGTTGTAGACTCGATGTCGCGAATGCATGAAAACAATAAAAAACTTATTCACACAACTTTTCACGTAATAGTCGTAATACATAAAATCCCGGTTATAAACCCCCTTCCTCCCCTACCCCACTTATAGGCCCATCAACCTATACTGAGAAAAAATATTCCGGTTATAAGACCCCCCAGTCCCCCACCCGTGAATATGACCCCCCACCCCCGCTTATAGGCCTACCAGTAGTATAAGGTGAGGGGGCAGATGACCACTTAACAAAATAAGACTCCATCGATAGTGGTGAATGCCTATTTCCCCAATTAGTGATATCACCTGCAGGCCTCCTTTCAGTCGGCCTGCAGGTTATATCACTAATTGGGGAAATAGGCATTCACCACTATCGATGGAGTCTTATTTTGTTAAGTGAGTCATCTGCCCCCTCACCTTATACTACTGGGTCTTTTGTTTTACCCCACGAGGCTTATTTAAACCCTAGAACCAGCTTAAACCACTAATAACCAGTTTTAACCGCCCGAAAGCGGTTTCAACCACCCAGCCCTTTATTTGGGGCAACCCTCCATAACCGGTTTTAACCACCAGAAAGCACACTAAATACAGCGCAAAAAAGCGAAATGGCAACCAATTTTTTGGCAACCAATTTTTCTTTTTGTTCTTTTTTGCTATTTGCGGCTATTGGAGAAGGAAAAAAGAACAAAAAGAAAAATTGGTTGCCATTTCGCTTTTTTTGCGCTGACAACTGGGGGGCTGCGTTATTACCAATTGGAGAGACACATCTCTTGGGTACCTAAGCGACGATGGGGAGAGGAAGAAAGAGCGTTCTGACACAATCAAATAAACGAAAGGCCTTTAATCACTCAAGACATGGAAGTCTTCTTTGCTATGTATGCAGAAAAGGAAAAAAAGAGGAACCATGTGAATGCATTAAACTAATCGCAGGGCAACCATTGCCTCCAGACATTGTACCAACATATATTCTTGAAGCGGCACAAAGACTGACTCCGCAACAACTTGCCGCCCGCATCGCCAATTGAAAAAACGTTGACACCTTGTATATCTGCGATGCCTGTGCAAAATTTCTTGAACTTTCTTAACTCCCGCAAAACTGGCTTGAAACAAAAGAGCCGTGCTTGGGTCAGCACCAGAAAGAGCACCATCGGGGCTTCGGAAGTTGCCGCTTTGATCGGGGCTTCACCCTTTGAAGACGAAAGGAGCCTTCTTTACAAGAAAGCGCATGCACAAGACATGGTCAGCATGACGGCATGTACCTGGGGCAACGTTTTCGAGCCAATCGCACGAAAATGTTTTGAACAAAAACATGACACAACCGTCTTTGCACACAGTGTATCGCTTAATCTGGCAAAGGAGCACCCCCTTTACGGAAAGCTTTCATGCAGCCCCGATGGCTACTTCGAAGACAAAGCTGGCAACATTATCCTCTTAGAGTTTAAATGCCCCTTTAAACGAAAGATAGCTGTTAGAGCCATTCCGCGTTATTATGTGACACAACTTCAGACAGGCCTCGCTTTCAGTGGAAGCCAAGTAAAAAAGGGCCTTTTCGTTGACTCCTATTTCAGGCTGTGCCCTTTGAAACAGATGACATCAAGCACGTTTCATAACGCGAAGCTAAACGGAGGTGTTGTTCATTCAACAAAGGCAAATAAAACACTTGCCTGGGGCATTGTTTACCTCTTTTCTAAGCAATTTTTGACAAAAAAACAAACTGAGCTCGTTGATGTCGCTGAACTTGCGCAGCCACAGTTTGATAAAATAATGGCAAGCATCGAGGAGAAAGAGCTCTGGTGTTCTTACGGTCCTGTTAGAAGAACTTTTAGTGAGGAAATCGAACAAGTGGAGTTCTTTAGACGGCAGAAATTCAAGAGCGAGCTAACCACCAGTGCTGAGGGGCCAAGAGCTGTTGCCTTCTTTGCTTGGAAGCTCCTTGATGAAACAGAACTTCCAATCACCAAGCACGAGGGGTTCTTAGCAGGCATTCAAGAAAGGACCGAAAATTTTCATAAGAAGTTAGCTGAACTTAAAAAAAAATTCATTCACTTATCCATACAGACGACAAAATAACTTCCGCGGGAGAAGTTGGCGAAAATGAAGGCGACGTCGAGGCCTTTCTTCAGGGGCAGTTTATGCAATTCTAGCTGAATGCATGGCCTCTTGCCAGCACCGCTCATACTTTCGACATGTAGATGCCCTCGGAAGATCTATGTAAGATAAAATCTCCCATTTTCTTGGCCCTTCTTGCAGGATCAGGGTTAAGATTTTATAAATTTTGAAATTTATATAAACATTCTCTGGTAGATGTGGTTTTATCTTTGAGTGAACATATTTTGTTTGTTCAAGCTCTTCCTGGGTCAATATTTTATAGGATTTTCCAAATAACTGATCAAGTCTATAGTTAAAGCTATAGTCGGTTTCTACCTTGCTTTTACTTTTTATATTTTCATTTTTGTAAATGTCTGCTCTAGCAAAGGCGGCGCCTTCTATTCTTTCAACTCTGTTGCATAGTTTACAGATAAGTTCTGCTGAATCAACCAGGAATGAAAAAGACCCGCCACAGCTTTGGCACGATTTTATGTTTTCGTTTATGTTTTGAATTGAAACAAACTTGGTTTTATTGTACTGCTGTATTAAGCCTTGTTTTGCTGACGAAGAAAGATATGAAAAGATAATTTGTAACTTTTCTTTAAGTTTTGAGCGATTCAACTCCTCTATATAGTCATTTTCATAGAGGCCTCGCAGCCAGAGGAGTTTGTGTTCAACATTCAAGGTGTTTAATTGAGTCTTATATGCCTTCTTTTTATCCATTTTTCTGACAATAGATAGCTGTTTATTGAAAAGGTTTGCTTCAAGACTTGCCATGTTTATACTAGAAACAATAAATGTTCAATACGAACTCAATTTCATGCTGCAAAGATTACAAATTTCGGTGCACCCACCCTGTTCTTCTTTCGCGCACCGCGTTTTACAATCCTGGCGTAGGGCCATATATTTCTGGTAAAGCTCGAAGTGGTTTATTTTCAGTGAAACATACTTCAGTTCAAGATTGGCATAGCGTTTGTTTGCAGCTTGAAGCAATGTGATTAATTCCTTAAGAATAGGCATTGCTCCTATATATATTGTTTTCCTTTCGAGATTTGTAGATTAAATCCAGAGTTTATTCTTTCAAATCTGACTTGGATACAGCGGAAAGACGATTTAACTTTTTTTGAAACTCAACTTTAACTTCTTTGCGAAGTTCTTCTCTGATCTTGTCAAGATCTGGCGCTTGGGGCTGACCACTCTGTGTGGACTTTGTTTCCCCAGAGCGGATATCGTCTTTCAGTTTGTTGTATTTTTCAACCTCTTTTATGATAATCGTAAACTCCGTATCGTCGATGTTCTTGTCAGTTAAAGCCTTTGAGATCATCTCATAGACAGAGTTCCGCTTGGCAACAGCGAGAGTGTAGATTTTCTCGTGTTTAGAGATCTTTCGTTCCAATCTCTTGCTGAACATTGTGAGGACCACAGAGGAAACCCCTGTAACGGCCGCCACGCCGGCAAGGACAGGACTGGCCACAATGCCAACTCCAGATAAGGCTGTCCCCAAAGTGGCTGATGACATGCCTGAAGAAACCAAACCAAGACCCACAGCTGTTGTGTGAAGAATCGTGTGGGCCCGTTTGTATTTTTTCGCAACTTGTCTGTAGTGGTCGGCTTCTTTCTCAAGCTCTTTCTGTAAGTCTGTTATTTTCTTGAGCCGGAAGTCTTCGCCATTTGCTGGTAAGCTTGGGTAAAGCGGTGGAGTCTCGCTGTAATCCGGTGCCGATGGCAACACATTAGCCGAGCTCATGGTTGTGTATACATATTAATTTATTTCAACTTCAAATTCAAGATGCATGTTATTGAAATCAAAAAGTTCATTGTTCGCATCCCTCACAGACAGTGTTATGCTGTTTACATAATCACCAGACGAGACGTCACGCAAGATGTTCTGCTGTGCTGATTCATAGAAAACTTTCTCATATGGCTTTCCACGAAGATCAAATTTAGCCAAGACTGTCGAAGGCTTGCCGTTGAACAGGTTCTGTTCTTTATCAACCAGATCGCAGTGGATAAAGTAAGTGCTTGGTGAGTCGAATTTTTTACTGGTTATATGTGGAGGCGTTTGTAGACCCTTGCCAAATAATAATCTGATATTATTGGAAAGACCTATTGCATATTCACCTCCTGGGTTCAAAATCGTCATAGCACCAAGAGGAGAATACGATTCCGCTTTAACGTCTATAACCCGTTCTTTGTATTTGTCAACTATCGTTTTTGCTAAACTACTAGGAGTGTAAAAACTAGGCTCAATGTTGATTATAGTTGGTTGGGTCTTCGAGCCTGATACTTTGACAGATATTTCTCCTCTTTGTTTCAAATTATGCCACGAATTGCAAATCGAACAAGAAACGAGCCTGATATAGCTCGGTTTCTGAAGTGGGTGGTCGAAGTAGATGGTGTGAGGGTTCGAAGGTGCGACGATTGTTAACACAACCATTGTGTATATAAAATATATTTATATACAATCATGTTTGGCAGGCGCCCTGGCGGATTTAATCCTGGTTCAAACCTTGGTCTAGACATTGGCGGTCACGATTACAGACCCCCGCCTCCGTTTTATTCTCCTCAAAATACCCTCCAACCAAGGTATATCCAACCAAAGCCCCCACCTTCACCAGATCCGCAACTGGCTTGGATGAAAACGCCAGAGGCTGAAAAGCTCTCTACAGTCGCCAAAGCGAAGGCAATCTCAGACTTCAAAAGGCGTTTCCCGCATGCTGATATGTCAAGATTTACAACAGAAGTTTCTTTCGACGAAAATCACAAAGCCACAGGAGAAGTGCTTTTCATAAAGGGCCCAGGCTCCTGGGCTATGCCTTCAGACATACCGCACAAGAATTGGACACAAGCCCTGAAAGACGCCCTTGGCTTAGAGTATATTGGCGGTTTCCCTTATCAGTTGACGTTAAACCGAAACACACAAAAACCAATCCCGGCTGTTGATTTCTCCACCTCAATCGATAAAGACATGATGATCGGCTCTGTCTTGAACGATGAAGCGCAAAAGATCTATGTCACGCCAACTGATTATTTCACAACGAAATACAGAAACATTTTCAGAGACACACAGATTTCGTTCACAACCGCAAAATATGGGAGAAAGTGGCTCGGCGGTCCGCATATGAGTTTCTGGCCGCAACAACTGAACTTTGCTCTGTGGTGTGCAACAACCGGCTGCGGGATCTCGCGTGATCTTCTGTTTGATAAGAACTCGACTCTCTCCCTAACCCCGCAGCTCCGATCATTTTACAGGTTTCACGTCTATTTCACAACAAGACGAATACTTTACAAGCTGGGTGGGGAACAGAGTGTGAGTGCTTTGCCAGACGACCCCACATTCAACCAGAAAGACAACAAGTTCAACATCGACGCATACAAGAGGATTTGCCAAGAGTTCGGTGTCGACCCAAATTCTGACTTCCGTTTCACATACGGCAAAAATCACGGTCTTGGCAATGTGTACATTTGGGTTGCATATGATGGGCCCAGTTCTACTGATTACGACTATCCTGATCCCGATCTAGCCCTGTTTGATGACGAGCGTGTCACAGACAGAAAAGACCCAAACTATCGAGCAAACGGTATATACTTCGTTCGTAATGACCAGGGCGCGGTTAGTCAGTTTGAACACTTTGTACCGAATTACGTACAAGGGCTAACACAGCCAGGGCTCGCGCGTATGAATCAGTCAATCGAGGCCTTTGTGTACTGCATTCTGGGTGCACAAGCAAAAACCCGCAGCAGCATCATTGGAAGAGGAGGCCGGGCGTTCGAAACGCAGAGAGTATTCCTCACCCATCTAGAGGAGGCCATAATACTGAACGACATCGCAACAAGCGTACAGCGATATCAACTTGCCATCCAAGCAACGAAAGTACGCTTAGACTTTGCGACAGCGCCCGGAAGCTGGCTCATGCCATCACGCATGATTATCAACACAGCGAGCGTGGTGGGGTACAACAACAATCTCAAGGAGGCAACGCAAGGTATGAAGCTGGGTGTTAACAATGATGTCAATCTTGCCACAAAAAAGCCTCCCTTCGCCCCATGGACGGAGGGCCGACAAAGATTAATCCACCAAACAGCCACCCATCGAACCCGATTCACAAACAGGCGACACAGGCACAGGGCATCGCGCCCAAACCAAAGGCCACACCAACACCACAACCAACGCAAGAGACAACACCACCCTCAACGCAAGAGACAAAGATTGAGCCGCACCATGTAAACAAGGCGCTCATTGGCGTGGGTGCGCTTGCTTTAGCAGGCTTGTTTATCTGGATGCGTTAACGCTTGCGCTTGATTGTCTTTTCAACCAAGAAAGCCACAACGGCAAGGATCAGTAGCCAGGCGTGCTCGCCAAGAAAGGATAAAACCTGGCCGGCCGCTTTGAAGATAAAGCTCACGATCGAGCCGATCAAGCCTGGCAGGGCATTGGCTGCTTTTTTGCCAAGCTCTTTAAGCCCATTTCCAATAGCCTTGGTGGCCTTTGCCAGGCCATTCAAGGTAGTTAATACCACAGCGCTGATGACAATACCGGCAGCCAGAACAACTGCTTGAAGGGTCCAACCATATTTCTTGAAGATTTCTCTAACCCGCTCTCTCAAAGACATTCCCCTTTCACGCACCTCAATTTCTGTGTTGACCCTTGCTAGCTCTTCTTCACGTTCAGCAACCCGGGCTTCCGCGGCTTCTCTTTCAGAGGGAGAAGTGTTCTCATCCTCTATGACGCGCCTGTCTTCAGCGTTCTGCCGTTCAAGCTCTTCTTTGTTCTGTTTCAGTTCGTCCAGTGGTTTCACAGCATCCTGTTTTCCTCTAAGCTCCTCTCGGCGTCTGTCTAATCCCCTACTGTCAAGTTTTAGTTTGTCGATTTGTTTTTTTAGTTTGTCTGCTTGTTGGGCAGTTTTTTGCGCATTGTCCAGTTGTTTTCGTTTAGCTTGATGCTCAGCTTCAACAGCTCTCTTTTCATTTTTTAGTCTTTGTATTTCCCCCGTATTCAGTGGCCCATGTGCATCTTCCTTCTCTTGAATCTGGTCATCAATATCTTTGATTCTATTTCTGAGGGCATCCGTGTCGCGGCGAAGTTTTTGTGCATCCGCACCCCTTTGTTCCATTTGTTGTAGTTCATTTTGTTTTGCTTCCAGTTCTTTTTGAGTTGCTTCAAATGCAGCATTTGTCTCATTGAGCTCTTCAGTCAGAGACTTTCCGAGAGCAGCTTTGATCTCTTTGGGAAGCGAAGCGTTGATAGTCTTTTCGGAAGCCCCACGGCTTCTTGTGTAAAGAGGATACCATTTGTCTCTGGTATGATATTTTACCTCGATGATGGCCCCACCTGATTTTGGTTTCGCCTCGTACCGAAAATTAAGTCGATTTCTGTCTGCGCTGGTAAACTCGGTCTTAACCTCGTCAAAGGCCATATCATCCATTGTTAACAAGTGCCGGCCTTGAGTATCCCCTGTAATGAAAGATGTTTCATCAGTGCGGGGGCCTTGTTGTTCTGGGGGCAACCGTGTTCTTGGGATCATAGGCACTTGTTCACCAGATGGTGTGGAAGCAGCCCCTGGTTTAAAGGGGTTCGTGGTGTCGAGCCATTGTTGTTGTTCTTCTTTTGACATTTGATTCCAAATGTTGTTAAAGTTCTCAGCATCAGCATCATCGTCATCTCCTGTGTCTGTGATGAGGGGGGTTATGTCAGTTTCCTCGCCAGGTATATCATAACCTCCTTCTGCCATGATGTATATAAATATAAATTCATATATATATGGCTGTGCAACCAAACCTCCTTCCAACGAACGCAGAGAAGACTCTTGGGGCAATGAACGCAGAGCGCACCGTAAAGCGCATCACATTTGATCGCTCTACAGCCCAGCCGGGCGAGACACTGTACGTTACAGTGCCCAAGCTAAACGAACATGAAGTTATCGTGCCGGGCTCGCTTGCCTTGATCTTTAACATTGACCTTACCGGCGGCCACGCAAACAACTCTCTTGTACAAAATGTCTCTAGAGCACTAGTTGACAGGCTTGTTGTCAAGTTTGCCGCCACCACTGTCCAGGACACCGTCGGGTACGATATTTACAAGATCTTCGAGGACCTCTTCCTCTCTGTAGACAAGCGCGAAAACATGCTTTCAGAGGGCATCCAGAGTGTTGACTTGTGCAAGATTCGCTCTAATTCCGGCGATAAGAAGACCTCGGGCGTGGATGTGGAAAACAAGCTGGAGACCATTTACAAGAACAAATACCGCATCAATCTGGATCACCAGATTCTAACGGACCACGGCGTCATGTACCCGCAGGCCCTCTACAACGATTTAACATTCGAGATTACGCTCGCCCAGGCTTCTCAAGTTGTCAAGGGTTCGGATACAAGCAAGCTTGTCTACAAGTTGACAAATATCCAGCTTGAGTACGAGACAATCCGAAGTAAGCAGCTGGCTGATGAGGCAACAAGTGTACTCTCTAGCGGAAAGGAGTTTGCCTACGACCATATCATGCGAGAGGAAGTGGTCCCCTTCTCGAAGGGTTCAGACGCACGGCTGAATCTCAGGGTGAACCCTCAGCGCAGGTCACTGAAAGCCATCCTTCTGCTATTCATAGAGCCATACACGGCTGGAGCCAGGGACTCAGAAAAATACTTCAATCCAGACATTACCAAGGTGAATGTTACCATCAACGGCTCGCCCAACAGGATTTACAACGAAGGCATCAGCGGGACAGACATGTGGAACGAGGTCAGCCGCTTCTTTAAAAAGAGTGGTGACGGCAGGCCCAACATGAATCTGACCAAATATCTCACAGGCAACAAGTTCGGTCTTCTTATCGACCTTCGGTCCATGGCTGATACAACCCTTCACGGCAACGGCCAACGCCTTGTCAACACAAAGGACGGCGTACATCTTGAGCTCGAAAGAGCACCCTCTGGATCAGGAAATGTACACTGCCACATATTCACCATCAGTGACTCGCAGATGAACATCATGGACAGGCAGCTGCAGGCTGTTCAGTATTAAATATAGATGGACCCAAAAAAGTTGCCCTTCAATGCCCTAATCATAGGGCCGACTAACTCTGGCAATACACAATATCTCTTGAATCAGCTACGCGGCCCCTTCCGGGGCAAGTTTGATTATATCGTTCTCTTGTGCCCAACCTTTGTTCACAACAAGACATACGATGGGTTCATAGATAATGAGCCACGCATTTTCGTGATTGACTGCCAGCAACACGAGATTGAATTTTGGTTAAAACTAGCCAGTTACCACTTCGACGGGACAAACACTCTCATCGTTCTCGACGACTGCGCCGCTTCGAAGGATGTGAAAGGTCGCACGAGTCAACTTGTCAACCTAGGCTTCAGTGCCAGGCACAGCGGTATTTCCGTGTGGGTGTTGTCGCAGCAGTTAACCAGCATTGCCAAGCCGTTTAGAGAAAACGTGGCAGCGATCGTGCTTTTTTACACACCATCAAGCAAAACAACTAAGGCCATCTTCGACGACTATGCCGGCGAGCTCACACATGAAGAGTACAAAGAGCTTATTGCAAGATTGAAGAGGGGCAAGTTCGGTCACATGGTTTTCTCTCTGCGCTACCCTTATGGAGTTAATATATACTCTGGGTCATGAATGCCTCCACCAGTCTCCACAAGCTCACAGTCTTTTCACAGCTTCTTGGTGAATTACAGAGCAGGACGGAAGAGATGCAAATCCAGAAAATCAAAGCCGCTGGCGAGGATGATCTGCGCCTCATGCTTCTTAGCCGATATCCTTTGAAAGTTGTAAAAATGCCAGACACAATGGCTTCACTCATACGGGAGATTGAAAATATTTTGCCTGACATTAATAGAATAATTGAGAATTAATATATTCACGATGGCAACAAACCCTGGAGACAATGACATGCCTCATGAATTGCTTCAGTTTCTGGAGGAAGCGCTTCCTATGGACGAATCTAAGTCGAAAGCCCATCTAATTAGCTACATTCAATTTCTGGAGACTATGCTTCAGGTGTATGATGAAGTAATTACAAAACAAATATATACACGATGGCAACAATCCCTGGAGACGAGGTCGCAATGAATGAAATCATACAGATGCTAGAGTCGGGCCCTGATAGCTCCTTGCCATCAGCGATTCCTGAAGTCTTAACAGGTCCAGACACTCAAGCTCAACGTGAGAAACTGGCAGTCCTTGTTTCAACAGGCAAATCAAAAGAAGCCATTGGGACCCAGCTCACACATGAGCAGGTGAAACGCCTGACAGATAAGGAGGTTGAAAAATTCTACAAAAGATATGAAGCCTACGTCGGCAACAAGACGACCGAGTCTCTGATTGATAGCGCTATAATGCTCGTAACCAAAGCCATCGGCTTGGCTGTTGATATTGACGACGTGAAGGAGTTACAGAAAGAACTCAAAAATGACTACATGATTCAACATGAATTGTCATCTCTTGCTGGAGGCCTGGCACTGCGATGTGGGCGATTCTTGGCCTTGGCCAATGCTGCTTTGATCACTACAAAACACATAGACTTCAAAAAAGAGTCTCCACCCGCTCACCCAAGCAGCAGGGACAGTGAAGGCTACCCCCTGGAGGGCTTTGATGAAGTTGACGGACCACAAAGGAACCATGAAGGAACCATGAAGGAACCATGAAGGAACCATGAAGGAACCATGAAGGAACCATGAAGGAACCATGAAGGAACCACGAAGGAACCACACAGGTTAAAAATAAAATATATACACGATGGCGCAACCGCTCGAAACGATTCCTGAAGAAAAAGCCGCTACTACATCCACACATGTTACCTCTGATATCCCAAAGACTGCTCCGGCTAAAAACCCTGGCCGTGTTGCTTCTGGAAAAGCCTTGGCTGAACGAAAACGTCTGGCAAGAGAGGCACAAAAACAAGCCAACCAGGCGAACGATCCTACCCCAAACGAGCCTGAGCCGACAAAGACAGACGAGGCGCCGACGAAGGCAGAATCTAGCAGCAACACTGTTCTCATCCTTGGTGTTGGAGGTTTGATTGTCTCCGCTTTGGGTGTTTATTACCAGCGCGAGGCCATTATGAATGCCCTTGGGCGCAACGAGACACCACCACCAGCAGCAGCAGAGGCCCCTCCACCAACACAGAGGCCACCAAGACGAAGAATTCGAGAAATGGAGTAAATATATACACAATGGTCAATCTCTTTCAAGGCTTTGTAAATGGGGCTGCAATCGGTGGCATTCTTCTTTTTACGTTAAGATTCAACATCACTGCTCTTAAAACAGTTGGGCGCTTAGCCACAGAACTAACAGAGAGCGATGAAAAAAACATAAATATACACCATGTCTGACAACAAGCTCGTGAAATCTGTTCTCGATGCTGCCACAATCACTGGCCTTGTCGCCGGTATTGGCTGGATTGGCAAGAAAATCATCAAAGAAAACCTCACAGCTGACCCCAGCGCGAGTCTTATGAATTACGTCAAGTTCGTAGCTACCATGACTGGGAGCCTTGCACTCAAGAAATACCTCGAGGACCAGAAAATCCTCCCTTCCACGGTGTAATTATATACAAGATGGCCTCAATCGCTATCATGGTTGGTGGAGCAATTCTAAACGCAGCTGCTTTCACTGGCGGCAATTATCTTGCAAAATACTTGTCTGGCGACAGTCGCCAAGCCGCTCTGGATGAAAAGATCAGACACGATAAAGCATTAGAAGCCTATCAAGCGGCCTACGCCAAATACCAGAAAGACCGCACGAAGCTCCTCGACTGGATTGCAACCAACGATCGGATCAAAGATCAAGCGAAAAAGAACTTCTCCAGCACTGACCAAGCTCTAGTGCTCTACAATCAAACACATCGGGAGCAGCAAATAACACTCCCCAAAGAGCCAGAGTTCTCTGACTTCTATAAGCCGGGCCCTCAGCAGAAGCAAGGCGAACTCTTGTTTATCGGTACTGGTGCACTTGCCCTTGGCTATGCAGCATTTCGCTTTCTGTAAAAAAAAAAAACATATATATACCATGGGTTATCGGAGTGCTGCATTTGATGGAGCCCTCTACTGCGCTGGAGCTGTAAGTCTCACTTGGCTTTATTTTAGAGGAATGCTCAAATTAATTAAAGCCTTTAACCAAAAACTGTATGAGGAAAAACGAAATCAGGTGGACTTGTACCAAAAACTGTATGAGGAAAAACGAAAGCAGGTGGACTTGTACTTTGCTTTTACGCTGGCTAAAGATAATATCAAAGAAGCGATAGGGGAAGATGCAAAGTCTTTCAATGATGACGAAAACACATCTACGTCAGAGTGTCTTAATGCCTTAAAAGCTTTACAACCAGATGCTGCTGTCAAAGCCCGTCTCTTTGAACTGCTGGATAAAGCTAATGCTCAAAAACTGCCTGAATTCAAATAAATGTATAATATATGGACTCCAAACTCTCTAAAATCTATTACAGCCCCAAAGGATACTGGAAAGGTCTTGCCGCTGTAAAAAAGCTAGCTGCAGCAGCCAAGATCTCTGAAGAGGCGGCAAAGAAATGGCTCGTCAAACAAGCCCTTTGGCAAATATATCTCCCTGCGCCACGTCACATCCCGCGGCCCAAATTTGATGTATTCACACCCAATTCAGTGCATCAAGCGGATCTACTTTTTTTGCCACACGACAAACTGCCTCACGGGAGAAAGGTTTACAAATATGCTTTGACAGTTGTTGATGTAGCAAGCCGTTACAAAGCAGCAGAGCCCTTGGCTTCGAAAGAGTCTGATGAAGTTTCGAAAGCGCTGGCCCGGATATACAGGCGCGGGCCTTTGAAGTGGCCACAACTGTTGCAAGTCGACCCGGGGACAGAGTTTATGGGAGCTGTGACTAAAGAGACTGGGGCACATAAAACAACCATTCGTCGTGGGCGTGTTGATATCCACAGAGATCAAGGGGTTGTTGAAAGATTCAACAGAACCCTGGCTGAACGACTGTTTGGTTACCAGTACGCAGTTGAAATGCATCTGCCCTCTGGCCGGTCGACCGCTTGGGTTAAAAGATTGCCAGATGTTATCTCGGCCTTGAACAATGAAGTAACTAGATTGACTGGCAAGAAGCCTTCACAAGCAATCAAAGAGAAAGCCACCTCAGCCAAGCCAGCGACCCCATATGCTAGGCCTGTGGGGGCAAAGGAGAAGAAGCTCCCACCTCGGGTTAATTTGCGATATCTGTATTACCCCGGCGAGCTAGAAGGTGGTAGTCGACGAGCGACGGATCCGATCTGGTCTTTGAAGGTCTACAACATCGAAAGGGTTGTCACCAAGCCAGAGGCGCCCGTGGTGTATTATCTGTATGACGGGCCGAAGCGGGGCTTCGTTCGAGAGGAGTTGATGGTTGTGCCGCCAGGCACTCAGTTGCCACCAGCTGGATTGTGAAACTCGATTGGTTCTGTGTGGATGCCGTCAGGCAACACCCAGCGCTTGTCGTAATAAGCGGAAAGACCTAGCTTACGCTGTTCGTACGTGTACATGGCGCCCTCGTGCATTCGAAAGCCTCTGTTGACTGCCATGTCTTTGAACCCATCGAGGGCTCGCTCGTATCTTTGCCAGTGGAGCTCGTTCTGTTTCTTGTTAACGCCCTTGGAGGACATCTTGGCCTGTCCGTTAGCCTCATCTTCTACGTAATAGCACTTGCTGCACAGAGCGATGGCTCGTGTACCTTCTTTTTCAAGCTTGAAAAGGCCAGGTTCTCTATTGCTCCACTTGTCCCAAGAGAGCCACTTGTTTTTCTCCCTTTCAAACTGCTTGCGTAGCTCTGGTCGAACTGCCTCTTCTAGAGTGTCATGCGAAAGGGCGAAGTACATGCTGTCCGTGTCCATCTGGATTAGCTCGAAGTCACGCCTGTCGATATAGTGATCGAGGAACTCGTAGTAGAACTGGAGCATGCGCAGCTTGGCAAGTTGGTACACGACGATGCCGACCTGGAAGGGGCGGTTAATGGTGACCTTGGTTTTGCGCAACTCAAGCTTGTATGCGGCCCCGATGTCTTCGATGTCTTCGAACCAGGCGGAACGCAGGTGTTTGTCGACCTCGTCCTCATCGCGGGTGTACACCACTTTCGTCTGGCGCTCGACAGCCTCGATGAACTTGCCGTAGGCCGAGTTGCCCAGAAGCTTGAACACTTCTGCGAGCAAGGCTTTCTCTTTGTCAGCGTCGCCTTTCCGCCGGTTGTCTGCAACCTCCCGGACGAACCAGTCGAAGACCTTCATCGGGATGTAGTCGATCGTGCGGTAGACCGCGGTTACTTCGAGCCCGTGATTATAGAGCCACTCTAGCACTGGGGCGTACAGCAGCACCTTTTTGGCCTGGAGCACGCCGAGCAGCTTCTTTTGTTCTGGCAACGGAGTTCTGTTGCTTTGCGCTAGGTAATCCTTCATGTGTTGTGGTACGCCCGCCTCACCAACGCACGTGTTGATGAAGAGCGGAGGGAACTCTTCGAAGCGCTCCCACAGGGCCCGGGGGACTTCGATGTCGACCTCGGCGAACCCGAACCACTGGCCCGTCACAAGCCGGATGATGAAGGGGTCAGCAGCCTGTTCAGGGTCCTCGTAGTGGACGACCCTCTCTTTGCCGCAGGGCATTTTTTGCAGCATGGTGCTGGGGTACAAAGAGTTGGCGTCGAAGCCGAGAATGCGCTTCACGGGGCGCGCCAAGTCGTATTTGTGCGAGCGAATGCGGGTCTCGCCGGCTACGTGCTTGCGGGTGAACACAAGACTGGGGCCACCGACCACCGCGGCCTTCAGCATTGCGTAGGCCTCGGGGCCTGGGGCATAGAGGGGCGGCCGCTTTTTCTTGGGGCCACCCAAGGTCCCGCGCAGGATGTATTGCATGCTGACCGCGGGCAAGGAGACTGCGTCTTTGAAAATGTCGACCCCAAGCCCTGTATAGAAGGCTTTCATTTTTTCGAGCGCTTCGAGAAATGGAGCAACGTCGAGGTTGTTGTAATATTGCAGCCAGTCACCGAAGGTCTTCATCCCGCGCTCTTTGAAGACCTGTTTGCATTGCTTGTACTCGTCTGGAGTGAGTGTAAAGCAGTTTCGGAGTTGAGAGTACCAACACCAGTAAGGCGGGAGGCCCTTGTAGTCGAGTTTGTCGGCGCTGTCGAACCACTCATACGGGAGCCACGATTTGGTCTGGTTCGCGCCGTATGTCTTCACCCATTTGTCGTATGTGATGCCTGGGGCGAGATAGTTTATTATGTCGAGGAAATTGAAGGAGGGCGTGTTGATGAACATGATTTGTCTTTGTTTCTCGCCAGCGAAGACCCCGCTCTCTTGCCCGAGGTGTTCGACGAAGTGGCGGCGGATAAGGTGCAGGTCGTAGCGGCCAGAATTGAAGCCGACAACGGGGACCTGGTCGCACCATTGTTTGATGAGGGTCTTTTGGGAGTCTGTCAGGCCCTCGAAGTCTGGCGGCATATAGCGCCTGGCTATGTCCTCTCGGATTGCGTTGCCGCGGCGCACCAGAGATTGATAAAACAGCCGGATGAGCTCTTTGGGGTCTTTGGAGCAGATGTACTCAGGCTCGGGCTCTAGGGTGTCCGCGATAGAGACTGAGATAGGGACGTGCTCGCTTTCGTAAGAGAGATCCATAGTCGGCTGACTTGCCTTGATTTTGTCTTGATAGGCTTCGAAGTCGTAGACTATGGCGTGTGGATATGTTTCGTTTCTTTTGTAAGGGGCTCGAGCGTGCCACCAAGGGGCGGGGTGCTCGTGCTCCCACAGCTCAACTAGATTATAACCGGGCATCGTGCGGATCTCGTGGCTGATTTTCATTGTTTTGGCGAAGGCTTGCTCCCGGGTGATTGGGTTTCCTTGCCTGTCATTTTTGACCGCTTCGTTTCTTTGTTCGGGCGCAGGGAAACAGTGGCGGCAACCGTGCCAGTGACAGCCGTGGAACTGGAACACGGTCTTGCTCTCTGGGTGGTAGCCGTCAACCTTGTAGCCGCCAATGATGCGCTCGCCACCGTGGCCGCATCTGTGGTGGTGGATGTGGATGCCCCGTTGCTTAGCCTCATATTCGAGCCAACAGAGTGCGCGGATACCAAAATTGGCTTCTGGATAAAAGGCCTTCTCGAAAGCCGACTCCGGCGCAAGGATCTGGTTTCCGGGGCAGGAAATCTTGGTTTCGCCGCGAGTGCATGTCTTGGCGTGGCGGGCTAGATTATCGACCCGTGCGAACCTAGCCCCACACTCACCACAAGCGTAGTTGTTTGTGACTTTATTGATGTCGGTGATCAGAAAGGCATGTGAGTCATAGATGCCGAGTGTCATCACTGGTGAGTTGGGGGTAACTTTGTCATAATGTGAAGGTGTATAACTCAAAACGAAGTTGTCGTCATCTGTAACAGTGTAAACCGCAATGCCCTGTTTAAAGTGCCGTTCAAGCAAAGAAAACTTTTTGAAGGGCACAAGATTGCCAGCCGTCCGAGCCTGCTGCTGAGTGTCGAAGAAGCTTTGCGCTAACGCTCGAGCTCTTTGAGTACACCGACTCCAACGGGAGCCTTGATGAACTGCCAAGCACCGAAAGATGCAAAGATCGTCGTTGAAGGTGTCAAGGGCTCTAACGTGGTGCTTGTTGCGAAGCCAGTCAGGCAGCCTACCAAGACCGAGCAACAGAGGTTGTCTGTCTAAGATCACTTTGAGTTCAACGGAAACGGCGGCTTCGAAGCTCCATTTAGTGTTAGGGCGTTCGATGTGTTCACCTTGAAGGCGAAGCTCTTCTCGTTGTTGCAGCCATCGTTTCGTCTCTGAGAGCTTAGAAAACCAGGGGCTGTTAAAGTTTGAGTACCAAACGATAACCTCGCCATTTTCGATGTTTCGTAATCTGTACCCATAAGAGATGTTAGCTTTATGCCTTCTACGAACCTCTTGTTTGATGCGGTTCATCATTTGGGGAACAAGGGGTTTTGTGAGACCCTGAGTGAAACTCCATTTAGCTGTTCGCTGCACTCAACCGGGCCGGCCTTGTTGGCCCCGTTCACCAGGCGCATAGAGTTCAACAATCCGAGTAGGGAGTTGAAAGTCCCTCAGACGTTGTCGGTCTAACGGATCAAACCCTGCAAGAGCCTCGTTGTGAGGAGCCTTTACAAAGGGTTTTCTTTCTTGCACGTTAAGCCAGTCATTCAACTCCCGCCGACTGTTGTCTTTAAACACGTTCAGTGCCCGCGCCATATATATAGAGGTTATAAACGTAGACCAGCAAGGTCAGTTTATGCAAAGGGGGGTACTCTGTTCAATTGGTAAAGCCCGAGCCCTTTAGTGTGCTTTCTGGCGGTTAAAACCGGTTATGGAGGGTTGCATCAAAAAAAGGGGCTGGGTGGTTGAAACCGCTTTCGGGCGGTTAAAACTGGTTATTAGTGGTTTAAGCTGGTTCTAGGGTTTAAATAAGCCTCGTGGAGTAAAACAAAAGACCCAGTAGTATAAGGTGAGGGGGCAGATGACTCACTTAACAAAATAAGACTCCATCGATAGTGGTGAATGCCTATTTCCCCAATTAGTGATATAACCTGCAGGCCGACTGAAAGGAGGCCTGCAGGTGATATCACTAATTGGGGAAATAGGCATTCACCACTATCGATGGAGTCTTATTTTGTTAAGTGGTCATCTGCCCCCTCACCTTATACTACTCTACCCAAGACCCCTTACGACGTTGTATAGCCCTAGGACTTGTAACCGGGATATTACGGTACTTGATTTGCTACAATACTAGTACTAGCCTTAGGCACCCCGAGGGGTTTTGGGGGATCAAGGGAATATGGCCATAAACCAAGGAAAGCAAGGAAAAAGAAAATAAAGCTGGAAACACGGGAACAAAAGCTATCTTTTGTTTTTTGATATTTTAGGGGATAGGCAACACCACAATCGATAACAAAAAACGTTTGGGGAACAAGAGAACGCAATGAGATTTTTTTTTAGAAACAAGGAAACATGGACCCCCTCGCCCTTGGGAGACCTTCTAGTTTCTGTGGGCGTGGTGGGTATAGTTATTGTAAATTGCCATTTGCAATAATGGTCTTAAACAATACTTACTTGGCCCCCTTGCAGTTGTTTTTCTTTTGTTCCTGCCGAAAGGCTGTGAAACGGAGAAAAAGGTCACCATAATTTGGATGTGTGCATTTTGCTTAACACCGGCCGGATGTATATGTTTCGTATGTTTATTTTTGCGTGTTATTGCACTTCAGGCCCCGGTTGTTCAAAAGGTGGATAGCGCTATCCACCGGATAAATCACTATCCAGTGGATAACGCAATTGGTTTTGTCAATGCTTATCCGCTGGATAGTGATTTATCCGGTGGATAGCGCTATCCACCTTTTGAACAACCGGGGCCAGGTATTTAGTTCTCTCAAATAAAATATGACATTGAGAAAATCGCACACGTTTTCAGACAAACTACATCTTAAATGTTGTCAGTACTATAACTATATTATTAAAGACGTTATATAATCAGTAAATTCTCTCAAAGTGGACAGCGCTGTAAGTCGAATACCTCTCTAGCTGGATCAACAGCTGTTTGTCTGTCAGGTTAGGCTAGCAGCTAAAGAATAGGAAACGATAGTTCCCCGGCCTTAGATAGAGTTCGCTGTCATTATTTAGTAACCTATTCAGTGTTACTTTATCTTCATTTTACTATAATTTATAGTGTGTTTACGCCTTTGACAGGAATATGCCGTGAATGTAGGCAGGCCATTGATTCCGATACCGAGACAGCAGTCATGGAACCTTGTAGCCCATGCCTAGGTGATATTACAAAGGGCATTGAAAATATTACCATGGTAAGCGAACACAAATATCAGTAATACTCTTTTGTACATCCATCACTATTATGATGAACCTTCGGTTAAATATACAAGGAGCTTATTATATTTGAGTAATACACGGCGCGGTGTTAAGAAACGCAGGAGGCGAGCGAAAAGGAAAACAGCTTTCTCCCTTCGCTGTCCCTTTCCGCTCGCGTGAGCTGCTCGCGCCTCCTGCGTTTCCTAACACCGCGCGCGCGCCCTATATTACTCAGGCGCCTGTTATACCTGACCTGACAAATTATCGGTTTACCGAGGCCAAACGCCATTGCCTAAAGCACGGGAGGGGGGCAACTGTTCCGTCCGCGTCGCCGCCTGGGATGCGTGTCTCCACTGCACAAATTGATCACTTCATCGCATTTAGCACAAGCGCTCATGTTATCCAAGACCTGCCCTTTGGGGAAAGGACGATAACGTTAACAACAAGGGAAACCATAAAAGTTCCCAACGTGATACGTACGATGGTTCCAGAAAGATTAGTGAGGCAGTACCTCACCTATTGTGACGAGACAGGATTTAAACCACTCAGTCGCAGCACCTTATTGCGTATCTTGAATGTCTGTGCCGCCTCTATCAGGAAGTCCCTGCAACGACTCGATTACATAAGTTCTTCCGGAGCACAGGCATTTGACGATTTATGCGAAGTTGCTGAGATGCAAGGGGATGCAGGACAAGGCATGGGGTGGGCAAAGCAGCTACAAAGTCGCCAACGGGAAGGCAAGCGCTACCTCAAGAGCGACTATAAGGTAAGAGATTATAAACAACAATCAAAAGTTTCACTAGCGGTAAACTTTGTTTCCACTTGTATCGAAGTTATTCAGAGAAATTGTCTCTCATAAATATTCTGTCAAAAGGTTTTATCAAAAAAACTCTTGTCAAGTTATGGCTGTTTTGATAAACTTGTTTATATGGAAGAATTTGAAATAGAAATAAACATATTGGAAAAATATGGCCCTTCATCAGGTTGATGACCGTGGTATATTGTATCTCCTGCCGTCGATGCTCCCGTTTATACATCGGGGAAACCGGTTACAGTCTGCGTGAACGCTTTGGCGAACACCTTCGAAGCGTTCAAAAAAACACTCCCGGTTCCCCAGATGCCGAACATTTCAACTCTACTGGCCACTCACTGTCGGACATCGTCGTCAGGGGACTGAGAGGTTATGTACCGGTACCAACCTCAAAAGGAAGCAAGTGGAAATGGAAACCATCTTCAAGTTGGGCACCATGCAACCGCATGGGCTCAACACAGTTTTCCATTTCCTCTGAACTGCGCGCGCTCATACACTATTTTCTGAGCGCGCGCTATCATAATGTTTCAAATAAACCAAGTCGCGTTCAAAACAACGGTCATCAACCTGATGAAGGGCCAAGCCCGAAACGTCGTTCAAGAAATTAACCTGACACTTTCTCAAAACATTTTATTTTTCCAATATGTTTATTTCTATTTCAAATTCTTGTTTATAAGTGTCACGCATCCTTGGGAATTCAATTTTTGAATTCATTTGTTTATATGGAGTCCGTTAAAATAATGAAGTGAGTAACTCGCCTGTTTTATTGCGTGTCGGTTCATTTCGGTTAAAATGGATTACACCGCGTGCAGGATGTTTCATACTTGACAACTAACGGTTGTGATTTGGTACGATTCTTTAGAAGTTTATTGTATCGTGCTTTCTTCAAGTGGACTTGATGCTGTGGCGAAATTGATTCTATCAACCTTATTGGTTGTGTTTACACTTACTATATAAAACTAATTCTTTTTTTAACTTCATCATACAGGTGCACGTGTCTCAGAGTTCAGAAGTGCCTGATCATTGTAGAGCGTTCGCTCTCAGCGACCCCAAAGACCCTGCCTATCAGGCTCGCTGTGACCATGACCACAAAGAAGTGTGTGATCGGTGCGACCTTTTATCTGCGACCTTACTCGATATCGAGGCAGGCCTGGATGCCCAGACGGGGAACCTATCGTCTGTGGAGAATGAGGAGCTCTTGTTTAGAGTTAAACAAGCGAATACAGCCATCTGGGCGTGGAAATCACACCTTCTTCGCTCTGTAAACCAAGATTCTGCTCGAGTGGAGTTGTTGGATAAACTGGATGAATCGTCAGTGTTCTTAGTGTAAGATTGGGCAATGAAATATTTGCCAAGAAAGTATCGAGAAAGTCAAGCGGATTGGTTTGGAAAGCGCGGAATTCCGTGGCATGTGACGGTAGCAACGAGGCGCGAGGGTGAGGAGATGCAGATGCTCACCTTTGTTCACATATTTCAGGCGTGCAACCAGACGGCTGCGCCGTGCTCGCAGTGATGGCATACGTCATAAGGCAGCTCAAGACCACAATCCCTCAGCTGGAGTCCGTGTACTATCGTCAATACAATACAATACAATACAATACAATACTTTTTTTTTTCTTTATTGCAACACACACACACAAAACAAAAAAAAACACTACTTACAAAACAAAGACGAACACTACTTACAATACTATTACTACTTACAATACAATACTTCCTTACAATACAATTCTTGCACTACTTTGTTCCACAATTGATTCTTAGGTATGCACCTATGTAGTTAGAAAATTACAGTTTGAAACAGGTTTCCACTTAGCCTCAAGCATCTTCAGATTATTATATTTTGCAGCAATGAGACGTTCGGTTTTATATTTTCTTTTAACTAGTTCTTTATAGGAAGAGAAAAAAGGAAGACTATTATTTCTACGACAGTTCCATAAATGTAGCTTACCTAAAACAATTAAATAATTAAACAAAAGACATTTAGTATCTGTGACACCAATTAAAATAGTTTTTAACTCGAGTTTCCTTTGTTCTTTAGATATAGAGAGCCAATAAGATTCAAATTCATCCCAAAATGCACGCGAGTGAACGCAGTAAAAAAATAAATGATCAATTGTTTCCCGAGAAGTGTTACAAAAAGTGCAAAGATCACTTTGAATTAAACCTATCTTAGCTAAACGTGAATTTGTAAATAAAATGTCATTCAGTATTTTGAACTGAAAACATTGCACAAATGTTTCACAGATACAAGATTTTATTAATGAAAAAGCCTTTTTTGTTTCCACATCATCAACAGAAAATTTTGATTTTAACTTTATGAAACCTCTGGACTCTGTCGCCTTATTGGATATTAGGAGACCATAGAAATTGGATTTTATGCATAGACTTCGCCGACTTTCATCACGTCTCCTTCACCAAGGGTTCAAATCTTCACTCCTTCGTAAATCATTTACTAAATTCTTCAAACGCCATAGTGCTATCATTGAGAAATATGGCACTACACTACGAGAAATTAAACTAGCAATCCAAAATTGAGAAACACCGCCGTATCCTTTGTTATTTCAGATCCTTTATATTATTCTAGCGCCCCTATTTAATTTTTATATTGCTTCTTTTCAGGCCAATGCTAGTGCGCGCGCGCGCAATTTTCCTTGAGTCGTGCGCGTGCTTAGCTTGTTTAGTTGACGTGTGTGCTTAGTTCGTTATTTAACGTACTACATTTTTTTTTTTTTTTTTTTTTTTTTTTTTTTTGCGTTGTTTTCCTAACTGATATGTCTTGTCAGTAACTGTGCTCACACTGTGGGTGGCTCCTCCTAAAATGTTCTGCAATTGGTATAGGATTTAATGGAGCCGAAACCAATTGTGGAATTGCACGCATTTTGGGCATCCTACTGATGAACAGTTACGAAATTCAGATATATTTAGTAGCCACATTTATTTGCGGTCTGTCCCCTTTGAATAGAAATCTTTACACTTACTTAACACTGGATTGAAAATTTTGTCACCGATTTGAAATTGCAAAGATCTAACATGATCTTTATTAATTTCTCGGCTTTGAATTCTCAAATGATTTGGTACAGCGCAACGAACACCAGTCCAGGTCAGAAAGTTGGAATCTCTTAAACCGTTTTGTTTTGCAAAATTAAAGGACTCTGTATTACTCAAATCAAATCTTAAATCGCTTATGAGAAAAATATTTGCGCTATTATAATTATGATAATATATTGGTTTACCGTTAACTCTAATATTATGATTGTTCCAAATGATGGCTTTGCAAGAATTAACAACATCAAATTTGGAACGAAAATCTGACCACCATTGTAACAACTCTTTATAAAACATTGTGGAAAAGTTATAATCATTGATATTATAATCACAATAGAAAAAAAAATCTCCACCAAAAAGCTTTAATAAATGTAAAAAATAAGCTTTCCAAGGATGAAAATCGTCATTTAGGAATCTTCCGATCCATGAAAGTCGGAGTGACATAATTACCGTTGTTAAATCAGTTACGTTTAAGCCACCAAATTGAACATCGTTAATTGCCGCCGTCCTGGCGATTTTATCCGGACCCTTCCAAAGAAAATTATATACAATTGTTTGAAGAGACTTTATGAACTCTATAGGAGAAGGAAGAATTGACAAAATATATGAGACTTTAGGAAGTAATAAACTCTTAACAATTGTGACTTTACCAAACAAGGAGAGGCCTCTCCAACTCCACAAGCGTATTTGAGATTTGATTTCTTTGAGCTTGTCGTAGAAATTCTTCTGCAGTGATTCTTCATTATTATAGCTAAAGTGAACCCCTAATGCTTTAACAGTTTTACACCATTTCAATGCTAGAGGTGTTTCAGTGTTACTACGGGAAGAGCCTATCCACATTGCTTCGGTTTTTGTATAATTCACCTTTAAGCCAGAACATTTTTCAAATTGATCAAGTAACTTAAAAAGGTGTTGAGCAGATCTAATATCTGATATAAAAGCTGTTAGGTCATCGGCATATTGAATCATTTTAAATTCTTTGGAATCTATTTTGATTCCTTTTATTTCTGAGCATGAGCGAATAGCAACTGCCAATAGCTCCAAGGCAATGATAAATAAATAGGGGGAGAGGGGGTCACCTTGCCTTACTCCTCGATTTACTTCAAAACTCGCTGAAAGTGTTCCATTGTTAATAATACAACTATTTATTTTACTGTAAAAGGTTTCTATCCATCTTGTAAGACTGGGTCCAAATCCAAAGACTTCTAAACATTTAAACATGAAATTCCATTCCAGACTGTCAAAGGCTTTTTCGAAATCTATAAAAAGTAACATTCCAGGAATATTATAGGATTTCGTGTAGTCCATTACGTCTAAAATCGATCTTGCAGCTTCCCCTATATAACGACCTGAAACATACCCAGTTTGATTACTATGAATAATTTCCGGTAAAACTTTAACAATACGGGTCGCTATAACTTTCGACGCAATTTTGGCATCAACATTAGTCAAGGAAATTGGCCTCCAATTTTCCAAGTAAGTCCTGTCCTTATCCTGTTTCTCAATCAGAGTAATCACTGCTTGTCTCTGAGATGGGGACATTTCCTTCTTCATAGAAGCTTCGTTAAAAGAAGCAATCAAAATATCACTAAGTAACGGCCAAAAGGTGCTATAAAATTCAATGGGTATCCCGTCATTTCCTGGCGTTTTTCCAGTTGGAAAAGTTTTAAGAACATTCTGGCACTCTTCCGCAGTTATTCTACCTTCACATAATATTCTTGATTCATATGAAATGTTGGGTAAATTTGGATTATCAAAGAACATTAAGGATTCTGCACAATCTAAATTAACATTTTTACTTCGATATAAGTTCATATAAAATTGGCGTTGCGAATCCATAATCATAAAAGGGTCAGTGGAGATTACGCCGCTAATGTGTAGTTTTCGTACGTGCTTTTTAACATGATTACGTTTCTCAAGATTTAGAAAATATTTGCTATTTTTTTCACCGTGTTCGTGCCATCGAACTCTTGCGCGAAGTATTATCCCTTCTACCTTGTCCTCATATAGTGCTTCAAGATCCTGCTTGCATTTTTCCATTGTTACTCGCGTATCATCACAGGGATTTGTTTGAAATATTAGAACTGCCTCCTGATATCGTTTATTCAATTCCTCCTCTTGTTTCCGTCGAGTGTTAGCTATTTGTTTCGAGAATATGATGGAGTTTGACCTTATATTAAACTTGACCCAATCCCACAAGAGCCTGGGATCCTGTATATCTTTACCTGCATCAAGCCAGATAGGTAAATTGTTTGTTATCATATTTTTATAATTTTCATTCGCCAATAAAGTAGTGTTTAGTTTCCAGTAACCAATTCCTCTTCCACTTGATTTAATTTCTTCAAGTTCTAGAAATATAGCGGAATAGTCTGTTTTAATCGAAGGTATGATATCAACCTTAGTTACCAAATCATGTAATTTATCAGATATTAACCAGTAATCTAATCTGCAAAATACAAAAGGTGAACAACGCCCCCAGGTAAAGCTTTGCAGTGTTGGGTTTTTTAGGCGCCAAATATCATGTAGACTAAATTCATTTTGCATTTCATCTATGGAGTTAATTACATATTTTCGAGGAATTGGTAGACCACCTTTTTTATCAAGTGTGATGTCTAAAGGGCAATTGAAATCGACACCAATGATTATGTTTTCTTCATTACCAAATTCATTTTTTCTTAACAACTTTGATAAATTACGATAAAATTTAACAGCTTCAGCGTCTTTGTTTGGGCCATATATGTTCGCAATTGTGTATATTTCATTGTTAATAGCGGCTTTTATCACAATAAACCTGCCATCGGAACCTATTTCGCTCAATTGAATATTAATATCCAAACCATTACAATACAATACTTTATTTTCACACTACCATGACATTTTTGTTACAAGAAAATATATATCTAGCTAAACTAAAATTACTAAAACAATAGGACGAATAACTAAATATAAATAACATTTGAGGAAATGCCTAGCGTCTAAATTAACCATACAGTTTTCTAACAAATAAAATGAAAGGCTGATCGTACAGAAAGGAATATATTTTTAACCGATTAATTTCGAACGGCACGGCCGTTCTTCTTCAGGGTATAACCGTACTAAAAGAAAAAACGTTACAGATTTGAATATATATAAAAACAAGCGAAAGATATGAAATTACATACTTTGTTTATAGTATAAGCTAAATGGATAAAAATATGACGCTGAAAAAAACGTTACAGATTTGAATATATAACAAGCGAAAGATATGAAAATACATACTTTGTTAATGGTATGAGCTTAATGGATAAAAATAGGACGCTAAAATTTACATAAAGTATATATCAAGTTTCATCGCGTTTGTTTAACCCTTTGGGTTCGAGCGTTTGGCCTTTATCAATAAGATAAGCCTCTCGAGCCTTACGCACGTCGTCACGGTTAGATTTTATAAGCTCAAGCGGGATTAGTTGCATGTCGGAGGCAGAATGATTAGGTGAAAGAAAATGTTCTGATACTGCCGTAAGTTTAGAGTTGTCGGGGTGTACTTGTTTGTCGACTGGTCTGCGGTGTTCGTTGAAGCGTTCTTTCAGTTGTCGTTTAGTCTCTCCAATGTACTGTTTGTTGCATCGTCTGCATTCTACCATGTATACAACGTTTCTAGAATTGCAGTCAATGTGGTGGTTAATGGTCCTAGTGTTTCCTGTAGAGTGAAATGTGTAATCTGTTTGTCCGTCATTGATGTATTTGCATGTGCGGCAGCGGTTGTTGCCACAACGAAAGGAGCCAGGATGTGGGTTAGAGGGCGCAGTGGTGCGTAGTTTAGATCTGACTAGTAAGTCGTTAAGATTTTTAGTACGTCGGAATGCAACGAGAGGTGTGGCCTTGAATACATACATACATACTTCTTTTCCTTCTACACTAAACCTACTCTCAAACAAGGAAACCCCGGACGTCCCATTGTATCAAGCAACGGTCACCCCACAGAACGCATCTCACAGTTTGTTGACTTCCATCTCAAGCCTTTAGTTCATACCACACCGTCCTTCATCAAAGACACTACGCACTTTCTTAACAAACTTGAACAACTAGGACAACTACCTGACAATGCTATACTTGTTACACTTGACGTTTCTTCGCTCTACACCAACATACCCCACAACGAAGGCATTGCTGCCTGTCGACATTACTTGGACACACGTACTCGCTCCAACTCAACTGTACCTACAGAAACTTTATGCGACCTCCTACGTATAATACTTACTATGAACAACTTTGAATTCGACGACAAACACTATCTTCAAATACACGGAACTGCTATGGGAACCAAAATGGCACCCTCTTACGCTAATCTTTTCCTTGCTAAATTCGAGACCGACGCTCTTTCACGCGCAACACACCAGCCCCATACTTGGTGGCGTTACATAGACGACATTTTTATGATATGGACACATACTGAACAGGACCTCCTTGCCTTCACTTCTTATCTCAATAGCATTCACCCCACCCTCAAATTTACATCCAATCACTCCTCTAAGTCTCTACCTTTTCTGGACGTTAACGTTGTTCTCAATAACGGTACTATCGAAACAGACCTCTACACTAAACCTACTGACAAACATCAGTACCTGCTACACTCATCTTGCCATCCTCATCATACCAAACGAGCTATCCCCTTTAGTCTCTTCCTCAGACTTCGTCGTATCTGTTCTTCCGACGAGACCTTCACACTTCGTACCAACGAACTTAAAACATATCTTAACAAACGTGGATACAATCTATCTTTCCTCAACCGCGAATTTCAACGCGTTCGTACTATTACACGCGCAGAAGCATTCACACCCAAAGACATTTCTGCTAACCAACCTAGCCGTGTTCCCCTTGTAATCACTTACAACCCCGCATTACGCTCTCTGTCATCCATCATACACAAACACTTTCATATCCTGTCCTCCTCTAACCGTTGCGCCAATGTATTCAAGGCCACACCTCTCGTTGCATTCCGACGTACTAAAAATCTTAACGACTTACTAGTCAGATCTAAACTACGCACCACTGCGCCCTCTAACCCACATCCTGGCTCCTTTCGTTGTGGCAACAACCGCTGCCGCACATGCAAATACATCAATGACGGACAAACAGATTACACATTTCACTCTACAGGAAACACTAGGACCATTAACCACCACATTGACTGCAATTCTAGAAACGTTGTATACATGGTAGAATGCAGACGATGCAACAAACAGTACATTGGAGAGACTAAACGACAACTGAAAGAACGCTTCAACGAACACCGCAGACCAGTCGACAAACAAGTACACCCCGACAACTCTAAACTTACGGCAGTATCAGAACATTTTCTTTCACCTAATCATTCTGCCTCCGACATGCAACTAATCCCGCTTGAGCTTATAAAATCTAACCGTGACGACGTGCGTAAGGCTCGAGAGGCTTATCTTATTGATAAAGGCCAAACGCTCGAACCCAAAGGGTTAAACAAACGCGATGAAACTTGATATATACTTTATGTAAATTTTAGCGTCCTATTTTTATCCATTAAGCTCATACCATTAACAAAGTATGTATTTTCATATCTTTCGCTTGTTATATATTCAAATCTGTAACGTTTTTTTCAGCGTCATATTTTTATCCATTTAGCTTATACTATAAACAAAGTATGTAATTTCATATCTTTCGCTTGTTTTTATATATATTCAAATCTGTAACGTTTTTTCTTTTAGTACGGTTATACCCTGAAGAAGAACGGCCGTGCCGTTCGAAATTAATCGGTTAAAAATATATTCCTTTCTGTACGATCAGCCTTTCATTTTATTTGTTTATAATTATTTCTGCTGATCAGATCCTTCACAAGGATCCAGTACTTCCAATTTGTCGAGTGGTCCTTTCATTTAAAAATTGTATACAGTTTTCTAGTTAGACACTAGTCTCACTGCGGAGCAACCGTTGTCTCCACTAGAGTCATCGGTCAGCAATTTGGCTTCACCATAAAAAGGCTTGATTTCTCAGACCCACAAGGAGGAAAAGGGCCATGCGATCGAAAAGCCGCAACGATCAAGTCGCATATGAGAATTTACCTAAACTCTGGCCACGACATCGAGACACCCGCCCAGATGAAAGATGCAATTCTCTCCTCCGGTGGAGTGTCGGCGGTTAACGTTAGTCTATGTGAATCAATCGCAGCTCCCAATATGCCATCCTTGAAGGTCGAGGGTATCAGTCAGCTAAACAATGTGGAGTACAACGATGACGGAATTCGGGTGTGGAAGGCGTATGGCACTGGCCCTGGAAAAGTTTTAAAGATCCAGTATCCATCTCCGTCGGAGCTGCCCATTCTCACTACCCATCAACCACATTCAAGCACCTTTACTGCAATCAAGCCACGACGAACAAAAGTGCTGCCACAAGTTGATGATGATAAAGTGAAGCAGGATACACCCATCGCTGAAGACAACCTCGCAAACGCAGAAGGGGCATTGTTTGCTTGTCCTGAAGAGGGTTGCACGCGGACATTCCTGCGGCATTCTTCAATGCAGCGTCACTTGGATTGCGGCAAACATGAGAAAGCTTTACAGCGCGAGACGTTATTGGACAGAGCTGCAATGGCTTATGCAGAGAGGCTGGAAGGGCAGACCCCTTCAGTACCGGAGGTTGCTGTAAACACACGACCGGATTCTACAGGTGATACAAACAGAAGCCTGACGATGGGCTGGGCACTAAAGGCGGGTGCCACGCGAAGGAGCAGATTCACGTCCAACCAAAAGACTTATCTAACTGCGAAATTCAAACTAGGGGAGCAATCAGGGCACAAAGCAGATCCTGCGTCGGTTGCAAGGGCGATGGTGAGTGCCAAAGATGAAAGTGGAAACCGCCTGTTTACAAGTGAAGAGTTTCTCACTGCAAGTAAAATTGTCAGCTTTTTTTCCCGCCTTTCTGCGAAAAAGGTCCTTCACGACAACGATGACGAACAGTTTGACGATGAGTTGCACAACGCAGCAGTAGTATAATAAAGATTATTCACAGACAACATCTATCTGTCTCACGCTCTTCCAAACATAAACCCATGACACAAAGCAATAAGCTAAAAAACCACACAACCATTTTGAGAAATAAATTATTATTTCTGCTGATATTAACATGTAATGTAAAATTAACATCAACGAACCAAATTCACCCCGTGTTTCGAATAAGCTAAAAATATCATGACATATTGCCATTTATTTTTTGAATTTGAATTGGCATAAATCAACGAACCAAATTTACCCTCGGCTTCCGCATAAGCTATGATATTATTTAGCTGTTACGATTGGCAGTCATTTAGTTTATTGCCTTTGTGTCATGGGTTTATGTTTGGAAGAGCGTGAGACAGATAGATGTTGTCTGTGAATAATCTTTATTATACTACCGATGAAATCTCTCCCCAATTCTGGCAGTGGAAAATCTCTCCCAATTCTAGCAGTGGAAAATCTCTCCCGAAATTCCGGCAGCGGCGGTGGAAAATCTCTCCCAAATTCTGGCGACGGTGGTGGAAAATCTCTCCCAAATTCTGTCAGCGGCGGTGACAAAAATTTTCTCCCGGAAAGAAAATGTCTGATTCCGAAGAAGAAGAAATAGATGATACTCCTGAAATTATTCGAGAAACCCTCACAACATGGCATTCTCACCAAAATCTCAGACTGGAACATTTCAAAGAAATCATTCGGCAAAATCAGGGGAAAAATGAAATTCCACTCAAAGATCTCGAATTTTATGAAAAAGAAATTCTCTCCCAAATTCCCCGTGACGAAATCACAAGAAAAAAAGTCAGGGATTTCGTCAAAGCTTCCAAATGGGAAAAAGTCGATGGCAACGATCATGAAATTTTTAATCACATAACAGGCCACGATGGGAATGATTATGAGCACCTGGAAAAATTTCTCATCGACGATTTTAAATATTTCTCACTGGCATATGATGACCTTCATCTCAGCAGAAAAAGCTTTCTCAATTGCAATCAAGTTCTTTTCGCCCTGTTGAAGAAGAACGGTTTCAGCCCCAATGAAGATGATTTCAAACTGCTCAAAACTCCATCAAGCCGGGCGAAACAAGAAAAAATAATCCAAACAATCTTCAAAAAATGTCATTGGAAAGAAAATGGATCTTGAAAAAGTATTTTCCAATGAAGCTGAGCGAAGCGAAGCCAGTGACCATGAAAATTGTTCCACTTGCTCAGAGGAAGAAACAAGAAGCGAAGATGAAACCCCAACAACCTCTGACGAGGAATTTATTGTTTCTGATTCGGAGATGGAGGAAGCAGAACAAGAGGAGTGTGTAGAAGATCAACTCGAACTCCTTTTTGAATCTTTTGTCAATCTCCAGGAGGAACAGAAGATTCTCAAAAAGGAACTCCAAAAGCAAAGTTGTCTCCTCTGGGAAATCCGCTGGGAATTGAAAGAAAGCGGTGATTTGAAATCATGAATATGAATGGCAAACATTCATATTCTAGCGCGTCTTCTGGGCATCACTTATTTTTGAGATAAGTTCTGAAATGCATCACATCTTCACATGTTTGTTTATATTTTTTGATTGTGAGAAGATTATCGCATGTTCTTTTGATTTCTTCCAAATAAGATGTCACTGGTTGTCTTTGGAGAATTGAGTTGAAATAATTCATCGTTGCTGTTTCAATCTCTTTCGTTTTTTCATAATTCTCAGAAAGTTGGTCTTCATCCCAGCGATGTATCCAAGAAGGCTCGATAAGACCGATATTGTTTAGAAAATTGCGTTCATTCCCATCAAATCGGTGTTCGACATTCATGATTTTATAGGAAAACATAATATTTTTAATTTCAATGATTGACTTTTTCAGCCAAGCTTTTCCACATCGCTCAATGGAATCCAAGAATTGAATTTATCGGAATAGCCTTTCCATTTTACCAAGGCTTTCTTTTTCTTGTGATCGCGGCGAAGAACTTTTTCAATGCGGAAAACATCTTGCTCAGTATGCGACAATTCTGCTTCGTAAAACGATCCGGTGATTTTCTCTCCCAGCAGATCAACTAATTTATACGTTACAGGATTTGTGCTCAATATTTCATCAATCACAAATATCTCCTCTGTCCAGTTCGGGGTGAAACCTTTGTCAAATATCTTTCGCTTATATTTTGAAATTCTAACCCTGTCGCCGACTTTGAATTTTGCTGGGGCATGTTTTGCATAAATCATATCACCGAAAAGATTAGCGAAAACCTTTTTCTCATTTTCCTGTTTGCTCGCCTCTGCGGGGCTCATCCGAATGCTCGAATGAAAACGACGGTTATATTCATCAACTAACTTGTCTAGTTTATCAAAGAAAATTGTATTATTGTTAGCAGAAAACATCCGGAAGAGTTTCTCCTTTATGGTCCGATTCCAGCGTTCAACCACAGACGATTTCTCTTCATTTTCCGTTGTATACAATTTTACCCCATTCTTATCAAGCAGATCTTTCATTGTTGCGTTGAAAAACTCACTTCCTTTATCAGTCCAAAGCATTTTCGGTTTTCGCTTCGTTTTAAATATATCTCGGAAAGCATCAGCCACTGTTTGTCCTCGCTTGTCTTTCAGGGGGCGAATCCAACCGAATTTTGAGAAAACATCGATCACCATCAGGAGATATCTGATCCCTTTATTCCACCTCGAAAATTTCCCCATCTCGACCAGATCAGCCGCCCAGATGTTGTCAATCCCATATGCTATGACTCGTCGTTTTGGAAAGCGCCGCCTGATTGGCCGGTGTAATTCGTTTGCCAGATTTTGAGCCCAGCCTTCACTCAAAATCTTTTCCCGTTTTTTGGGGCACCGAGGCCAAGTTTTTGTTTTGCTTGAATTGTGTTGTTCTTGCCAAAGCATGACCCCACTGTCTTTCTTTCCAGGGAATGGCATCCAAAGCGGCAACCATTTTCCTGTCGGCTTTGTTTTTGCATTTACGTGGATTCTTTTCCTTCGCGCAGACTGAATAATCAACATCGTGCTGCATAGCAACTGCGTCTGTTTTTCCTGTGGGCTGCTGCATAATTTCGAGAATTTTTCCCTTTTCATCAAATCTGACTTGCTTATCCAATGGGTTATAAGGGCCGGTATAATTATGTCCAGGCAAAGTGAAACCTTTCTTTGGTCTTGGCAGCTTCCCAATCAGGGAATGAACATCTAAAGCACCCCCATCCAAATCTGCTCGATCTGTTTTATATTTTCTATTTGGTCGGATCGCCGTACTCAGTTGATTGAGCATATCGGAAGAGGTTTTGGCAAGAAATGGTTTCATCTTGTCCAGGGCAAAATCCAATGCTTTCTTTTGAGTGTTTTTGTTTCGCAATAATTCACTGGCTCCATAACGACCCATTTCAACTGTCTTTTTTCCCAACCAAGGCAGCGCATGCGCGACGCCAGTCAGCGCAAGTTCACCAATGCCCCCACCTTGTGAGGGCCGACTCAGTTTCCCGAATTCGCTCCGCGGCTCGCTCCGCTCGCTTTCACAAATCTTGTCTTTTTTATTCCGCAGGAAGCGCAATGGCAAAACCACATCTTTCTGCCATTTTTTGCAGTCTGGAATCCAGTTGGTTTCACGCATTCAGTTTGTTTTTTCTCCTTCACGCAATATGATTTCATTTTCAATCGAAATATTCTTTTATGAATTTCTCATTCCCCATCGTATCAGTCAGACTGAGAGGCTGGAGAATATCATAGAAATCTTTCCCCTGCGACCATTGATGGAGGAAATACAGGCAATAATACCCGCAAAGAACGCTGTTGATGTTTTGATATTGACTGCTGTTCCAAATCACCGGTTTGGAACTTTTGAATTCCTGGGAAAATCCCATCCCAAAAGAGTCGAAATACCACGTGAATTTCTGTCCGGGGGCGCAGCACACCCAGTGAGTTCCTGCATTTTCAAGCGAATCAAGATTGATAATGCAGGGGCTGTGTTCTCGGGGCATGGCTTCATCCCTGGCGAAAATCCCTTTGAAATTGGGAATTTTCAGAAAATCAATCCACTGGAGAAGATCAAGGTTGCTCAGGGGTTTGTTCACGAATTTGGGTTTCGTTTCGCTCACAATATTGCCCCGAGAACTGGGATGTTGTTGAATGGACTTTTCGATCCCAGCAGAAGTCCCGTTCCTTTTTTGGATTTTTTTCCCATCCCAATTTTTCGTCCCCAGGTTCCGATGAATGGAGGCGGGCGTTGGAAGGGAGCTCCCAATCTTGGAGCTCCTTTTCCTTTGGGGCGTCCAACTCTAGGAGCGCCTTTTCCTTTGGGGCGACCAACTCTAGGAGCTCCTTTCCCAAACATGTTTTTCACCATGTCCAGCGCCAGTGGAATTCCGATGGAAGCCAGCACAGTTCCCAACAATCCGCCTGATTGTTTTGCTGATGGTTTTATCGTCAGTTGTCCTCCTGACTTCAGGGCAGCCAAAATATCCTGTTTCTGTTTATTTGTCAACAGATGTTTATTATCAATCAGTTTTTGAATTTTATCTTGGGGAATGAGAAATCCACCCGTTTGTCCGCTCCCGCTTATCTTTTTCACGACTTGACTCGCTCCTTCACTCGCCAAACCAGCCAATGCTGACAGTCCAAGTGTCTTTGCCAGGGTGGGTGCCAGGGAACGAGCCAGGGTAACAATAGCAGAGAAAAGACTTCCACCTTGCTTCATCACTTTTCGGATTTGCGTTTTTGATATCTTGATTTCAACTCCCTTTCCCTGAGATGCGGCTTTGCCGATTCGTCTTATTTGATTTGCCGTGAGCATCAGTTCATCACTTCCGCTTGTTTGTTTGCCACCCAATCTCAGGGTGATAGGGCTTTTTGTTTGGAATGCTCTTCCAAGCTTGCTTTTTTGCCCTTCCGACAGATTTACTTTATATGGGTGATATGTTGTCATTTTAAATGACAAGATATGTTTTTCACAGATCACACGTCACACGATAACCAGCTCATTTCCAATCTTATCGATTTTCACTTCTTCTTCATAGAGAACTATCGCATGTACATTGAAGTTTGCCGCTGCATCTGCGTTCAATCGATATCTGAATATCAACTGCTTGGGATCTCTTGTCGGTTTTTCAGTTTGATAAGTCAGATCGAAATAGATCAACGGGAAAAGAGAATTGAAATTGGCCAGATTCAGCTGTGTCCCTGTGTTGAAATCATTTTTCCTCATTGCATAAGCCATGACATCCTGGAAAATCCTCACTTTGCTTTCACTGTCGTACTCTGTTTCCGGGTAGAAAACTCCGTTTCCATATTCTAATCGGCAGTTCAACAAGGATGAATCATTATCCGCTGCATTCAGCTTGAAAGTGTCCATCAGATAGGGATTGCCTTCTGCAGGAACATCATTGGGTGGAGCGGTTCTTTTCAGCCAGACAAAAATATGCCTCACATTGTCGATGCTCGCTGAGATCTGGAAGAATCCTGATGATCTTGCGGGAGCTGATTGCTGATACATTTCCCTCAGATATTTCCATTGCGTTTCTTTCAGGAATGAGCTGACAAATTTGTCATACAGAGAATCTTTGGGAGTCAATCTTGGCACCCAAAGCAAAAATCGATTCACAACAACTCTTCCAGCAGCAGCAGCATGAGCCTTATGAATGAGTTCCCCATCATCATTAAGTGTTATCTCGAATTGGAGCTGCATAGGCACAAGCATCTTATCTTCCAACTCTTCGAAAAAGGAAAAACTATTCAGGGGAATGATCGTGTTAATGTTCTTTGCACCGCCGTTTCCATCATCTTCAACTGCTTGAGATTGCAACCGCCGAGCTTCAAATCCAAGATTCGTATTAGCGGTTGTTGCATTAGTATCCAAATACCAGAAACTGTTCTTGGCGACTGATCTGCTGAAGTCGTCGGAGTATTCCAGCAAATTCTTTGCGAAACAGACTTTATGCAGATTATCAGTATCATAAATAATCTTTCCCGCAGATTTTATCGTCAGGTGTTTAATCAGGGAATGAGCGCCATTGATCACTGTGATTCTGTCAGCTGCTTCATATCCGGCACCATCCGCCAGTTTTTGAAGTTGAAACTGCACCTCGAAATACGCATTATACCAATCATAGAATGCGGATCGGTCATTAATCGTGAATTTATAACCACTTTTTTGTTGATGTTGAGCATTAGCTGGAGCTCGGATTGTGTCATCCAGCTGGAAGCGCACTAATTCATTTCTTTGAAGATATTCATTCGATCGAAAAGCCATTTTAAATCATTTTTTTCTTTTCCGGACTCCCTGCCCAGAGATCAACCTGTTCAATATGGCATCAGAACTTTCTCCGGAGGTTGACGCAGGGGCTGATTGTGGTCGAGCTGGCGGTTTTTTGCTCCCCTTTCTCATATTTCCCAGTTTTTTCATGATCAAATCACCAGATTTTTCAACTGCTTTTTTGCCGAGTTTATCCCCAGCGTGAGAAATTCCTGATTCCAATGCTTTTTTCGCAATGGGTTTCGCGAATTTATTGAAAACTGCGGATGCGATCTTCCTCATTGGTTTGAAAATATTGTCCACAATGACACCTGTTCCTTTATGCCGGAAGACAAACCGCCCCAGCTGGGGGTGGAAAAAACGAGAGAATTCATAACTTTTCATTTTATTTGTTTTTTCAAGATAAGCGAGAACGCTGTATCGGCTCCATTCAAATCAACAACCCTTCTGCGGCCATCGGTGATATAAATCCGAATGGAGCTTATTCTGTTTTTATTCACAGGGCTGAACATCACTCTCATGGGTTCAAGAGTGAAACTATAGGAGGCCTGCAGAACAGATGTTGAAAAGGAGAAGATGATATCACTCTCTTCCCCATCCACAAGCGAATCACTTGTGAGATCGCAATGAACGTTCAACATATCAGTATCTTGACTGAGGTTTGGAACTCTGGGGCCAACATTGACTTTATCTTTCAGAATCTTTTTCTCAAACCCAATGAGATCGCCAAAGTTGGATTTCTCGAGATCAAGTTGCCAGTTTGCTTCCAACGTGATTGTTACTCTGAAAGTTGTGGGAGAGAAAGCAAGATTGATTGGGAATTTTTCATTCTTTCCTGGGGTGCTGCCTGCGAGGGGACCTGTTGCGTTTCGAATTGCCGCATTCAAAGTGGAATAATCCCAAACCCCAGCGGGAAAGGTGATATCGGAAAATGTTTTCCCACCGTCAGAGCTGAATCTGATCAGCTGATTTTTCAATGCCGCATTGATGTTATACCACGTAAAACTCATATTGATAATTCTGTTCAACCCAACAACATATTGGGAATTTGGATCCAAAACAATGGGCCGATTGAATTTTGTTGTGAAATTTTCTGGTTTGTTTCCCCCAGTCTTGACGGAAAAGGAGGACAGGACAATTTCTCTTTCGATTTCCATTTTAGAGTTTGAAATACTTTCTGAAAAGCTTCTCATGCTGGGATTTGTTGATGGCGTTTTCTTTCAGGAGAAGATCAAGAATACCAACCCCGGTATTTCTGATGCCTGAATTCGTATTCCCAGCAAGGATGGAGCCAACAATGACCTCAAGTTTCTGGAGGAGATCTGCGGGGTTGGAGAAAAAACGGATGGATCCACCTTTTTTTCTCCTGATTCCCGAACCTTCCAATGTCTTTTGTTTCGCTTGAAAATGTTTGATGTATTCACTCAAAATTCGGGATGAGTGGTCTATTCTGCTATGTTGAAAATTCTTTGTCTCTTGCGTTATTTCACCTTTATGGAACTTTTTGGACCAAGATGTTTTGTAGCCCTTCAACTGATTTCTTCTGTAGTTTGCAATGGTTACAATATTCTTGAGATAATTGATTTTCCTCGTTGATGAGATATTTGGGTCACTGAGATTTTTCTCCACAGTATCATAATTTGTGAGGTCCAAGCTATCCAATATCTTATTGGCTTCCTCTTCCTCTTCCTTTTCCCATTCCCCTTCATCTCCCGGCGCAAGAGCATAATCGGGAGAGTCGTCTTCTTCATATTCAGGTGGATCTTCCCCTACCTCTTGCACAACTTCTTCATATGTTGGCGGCCCTGCTGGAATTTGTTTCTTTGTTTGGGATGGAACGGCCTCATCAAACAGGCCTTCGACATCCATCTCTTCAAATGGATCGACTTCGGGGAGATAATCAATCTCCGTTGGTTTGGCTTTTTTCTTTTTTCCGGGGAAGTGGCCGAAGCGGCCCCAAATTCGACTCAATCACCTCATCCATTTTCGCTGTGATGGGTTTGAATGTTTTTTCAAGTCCGATTTGACTTGTTTCTTCACCCAACTTTTTCTGGGTGATAGCATTGTGAACAAAGTTGATTTTTTTCCCCAAAGCAGATTTGCTTTTAGCCATTTCTTGCCATTTCAATAAACTCATTTTATATCCCAGAAACACAAATTTGGGATGTAGAACAAGATGTAGAACAAGATGTAGAACAAGATAAAGAACGTCATGTTCATTAATAAAATGAAGATTCCAAATTATGATTGTCAGGACCCAATCACCGATTTCAAACAACGTCACCCTTTCATGCCGGATCGAACTTTCAGAATGTTGATCTGTGGCCCTTCAGGATCGGGGAAAACAAATGTTCTCCTGGATATGATCCTCCGCCCGCTGCTCTTCTACGATAAAATTTATCTCTATGCGAAAAATCTTGACCAAACCAAATATCAACATCTGCTGAAAACATTTCGCCCAATCAGCAAAGAAGCTGGGTATGACGTCGTGGAAGCATCCCCGGATGAAATCATCCCAGTTTCTGAATTGTCAGGGGAGAATCAAAAGCTGGTTGTTTTCGATGATTTTGTTTCCGAAAAGAACCAAAAGCCATTGATTGATTATTTCATTCAGGGCAGGCACAAGAAATGTTCTGTGATTTATCTTTCGCAAAGTTATTTCGGAACACCAAAAGATATCCGCCTGAATTGTTCGCATTTTTGCATCTTTGAATTCCCCAGCAACAAAGAAATTACGGCGATCTGCAGGGAGAACAATGTCAGCAAAGAAGATTATCGGAAAGCAACGCATGATCCGTTCTCTTTCCTGTATGTGGATAAGCCGAGGAAATTCATTGCCAAAAATTTTGATGAAAGCATTTAAAATGAGTTATTCAAATGGATTGCTGTCTGAAACAAGCACCTCCCAGGGAGGAAAAGATGGAAAAGATGGAAAAGATGGATTGCCAGGAGTTGGTTTCAAGCTAACGCCAGCAGGGGACTTCGACCTGCAAAGGAAACGCCTGACCAATATCGCTGAAGGAACGGGGAATTCGGATGCAATCACAAAGCTACAAGTTGACACGCTTGCAACGCAATTGCGAGCAGATTCTCTCCAGGTGGATGGTTCCTCGCATATGACTGGGGATCTTGATCTCAGGGGACAAAAACTCATCAACCCCGGGGAAATAGAAATGAATCGCAAATTGATCGTCAATCTGGACACTGATGAAAACCAGGATTTGTCAGCGGTGAATATGGTCACTCTGAAAAAATTCCACCCTGATGCTCCGGCTCACACTCATGAAGTCACGAAGGATATTGATTTAAAAGAACTTTTCAACGTGAAAAACTCAAAACAACAAACATGGCATGATTTGGGAGCGCATTATAACAACCTGGTTTCTTATAATGACGCCAAAAATATCTTTCTCAGCCGCAAAGAGACGTTTCCAATGGAGACGGCTTTGGATATGGGAAATCACACCATTTTTAACGTGAAAGATCCTGAAGTTGCCGATCAGGGCGCAAATATGCGATATGTGGATGCCCAATCCGCGAAAAAGCTTTCGTTGGAAGGCGGGACAATGACCGGAAACCTGGATATGAACTCGCAACAAATCAACAATATTGCAGCGCCAACTCTCAAGCATCAACCCACGTCAAAATCTTATGTGGATAACCAGATAGGAGGTGTGGTAGCCCACACGATGGAATTAGAGATCAAAAAATACGTAAATGAATCGCATATCACGTCAACCTCTCACCTAAAGGACGCATTCCGCTATCTGATGGAAGATGTGGATGAATCCAGCTCTGAACATCATATGACAGTGACTGGGATAAGTGATTTTCCAGATTCGCCGCATCATTTCAACAAGAAGGCCTATGACTTACAAATCACAAAAAATCTTTTTAATGAATACTCTGGGAGACTTGGATTCAATATGTTCAAACTCCCAGAGGGAGAATACACCGTGTGCGTGGAATTCTTCCCCGCGTCAATGGATGGCGTGAGCGTCAACGTTGTGAGCACAAGTCTGAATATAAATCAGCAATCAACTAAGAAGTTTTCGGGGTATTCCAGATCCATCATCCACATGCACAAATGGAGGATTTCCCCACCTGAATTTATTTTCCTGGATTTGAAATGGCGAGGCACTGCCGAGTCAGCTGAAAAAGGAAATGCAAATCTGATCATATATGGCATTGCTGGTTCCCAACCTGATGTTGAAAGCAGCGTCTTCGATTCCCCTTTCGTTTTCCAAGCGGGGAAGATGGTCATGGAGACTGACTTGGATTTGAATTCGCACTCCTTGTTGAATTTGCCGCTTCGCCCGTCAAAACACTTCATTTTTGCAAGATTTGTGAAAGGAAAACACGGTGATTGTTTGATCTTCCCAAATGAAGAGGAAGATGAAACAAATTATTGGCAACAATTTGGATCTGACTTCCGGATTTTGAATGTCACGGTTTTCATTCTTCAACGCGGTTCCAACCCAGTGAGTGGAGCAACCATCATCATGACAAGTGTTGTTAAAGGAGATCGCATCACTCGGAACGCAGTCAGACCTTCCACCAATTCATTTGGTTCACTGCAGTTCACCTTCAATCTCCATGTTGGGCAGGAAGAAGCTTTCTATCTGGCTCTCTCGGATGGAAATGCCATTCAAAGAGCAAAAGCGACAATTCTGATTGAAAAATGATTTTCTCCCTGAAAAATGGGAGCGAGCGAGCGAAGCGAGCCGAGCCGCGCGAAGCGAGCGCGAAAACAAAGCATTTTTGCTTTCAATCACATCAACCCCGCAATTCGGGAAGAAGAACTGGAAGAGATCAAAAAACTTTTTCGATTTTATCACAAAAGATTTTGGTGCCTGAAACGAGCGCATGGCCGATTCAAGAAAATGAATCTGCTCATGAATTTGACCTCTTCCGGTCTGGTTGCAATCGGGACGATTGCTGGGGCAGCAACAATGAATCCAATCGTGTTGGGAGTGATTTCAGGATTGGGTTTGGTCGTCAAAACCGCGAATGAAATGAAGAACCTGAAAAGCAAAATTGAGATGGCGAAGTTCGCTTTCACCACCTATGAAAAAACATTGAGTGATTTGCGCTTCGCTTTGCGGGGAGGAAATTTTGATCGAGCTGAATTTTTGTTTTCAATGGAAGCGATTGATGGGATTGTGATTGATTTGGGGTTGGATTTGGAAAAGTTTGAGAAGGAATGGAATGAAAGATTTGAGAGTTGAGTTTTCATTTCTGGGGAATGAAAAATCATGCAGGACAAGGTGAAATTCATTTAAATTTCTTAATTTTATTGAAGATATCAACGTTAAATGTTCTTTCATTTTTCCTCAAACAGATTATAAATTTTATTCGTTTCGAGTGGCTTGCAGTTGCTTTAGCCCCAATAGGAAAATTCTCCTCCATGTCTTTTTGGATTGCCTCTCTGTTAATCGGAAAGATCACTCTGCAGATAATGGAAATGATTTCAATTAAGGAAATACTTTCCTCATTATATTTCAATTCTTTTTTCTTCCAGTCCAATTCTATATCTTCATCCGCGAATAATTTATCGGCAATCATTCGACAAAGTTCATCAAAAGATGAAACAGCGATCTTGAATTTGTCAAACCATTCCTCATCCATTGGGAGTGGAGAAAAATCTATCTGGGGAGAAGCTGATCCTTCCGCCTTTGGCTCTTCCACCTTTGGTTCTCCGAGATAAAATATTTTCTTGTCCGATCTCCGGGTGATGGATGAGTTTCCTTTTTTCAATGCATTGGTGATGGCGCAATTTGAAATGTCATATTCTTTCGCTGCCGAATTCACGGAAAAGAAGGTTTTGGTTTTTTTCCCATCGGAGATTGAAAAATGCTTAGTTGCTGGCTTCGACATTTTATTTGTAGAAAAAAAGGAAATAAAAAATTAAAATCACATTTCATCCGCATATTTTTCAATTTTAGCCAGTCATTTCTCCAATTTAGTCAACTGGGATTTAGATGAAATGAAGCAGAAATTTTCCTGAATTTTCCTGAATTTGAATTAAAAGCTGATTTTCAGCGAAAGATTTTTTATTCCCGGAGAGATATTTTAATTCCGGAGAGATTTTTCATCCCAAAATCCGTTTTTGGAGAGATTTTTCATTCCAAAATCAGTTTTTGTGGGCGATTTTTCGTTCTGAAATCCATTTTGGAGAAAATTTTTCATCCCCGGAGAATTTTTTTCATCCCCCCGGGATTATTTCATTTAAAATTTTGAAAAAAATTTCCTCAAAAATAATTTTGGAGAAATACCAGAGAGAAATTTCATTCCAAAATCAGTTTCCGGAGAAATTTCAAATTCAGCAAAAAATATTTTTCCTGGAGTCAATTCGGGAAAAACAAATTCTTCCCGGAGTTGGATTCCGCAAATCAAATTCTGGGGATTCAGAATTCAAAAAATTTTCCGGAGCAGAATCAAATTATTTTCCCCGGAGTGAATTTTCAAATTCAGATTTCAAAATTGTCCGGAGTGGATTTTCAAATTCAAAATTCAAATTCAGATTTCAAAATTCAAAAATTTTTTCCGGAGTGGATTTTCAAATTCAAATTCAAAATTCAGATTTCAAAATTCAAATTCAAATTCAGATTTCAAAATATTTTCCGGAGTAGATTTTCAAATTAAAAATTCAGATTTCAAAATTCAAATTCAGATTTCAAAATTCAAAATATTTTCCGGAGTGGATTTTCAAATTCAAAATTCAGATTTCAAAATTCAAATTCAGATTTCAAAATTCAAAATATTTTCCGGAGTGGATTTTCAAATTCAGATTTCAAAATTCAAAATTCAAATTCAGATTTCAAAATTCAAAAATTTTTTCCGGAGTGGATTTTCAAATTCAAAATTCAGATTTCAAAATATTTTCCGGAATGGATTTTCAAATTCAAATTCAGATTTCAAAATTCAAAATTCAAATTCAGATTTCAAAATTTTTTCCGGAGTGGATTTTCAAATTCAAATTCAGATTTCAAAATATTTTCCGGAGTGGATTTTCAAATTCAAAATTCAAAATATTTTCCGGAGTGGATTTTCAAATTCAAAATTCAAAATATTTTCCGGAGTGGATTTTCAAATTCAGATTTCAAAATTCAAATTTTTTTTCCGGAGTGGATTTTCAAATTCAGATTTCAGATTTCAAAATCAGTTTCCGGAGTGGATTTTCAAATTCAGATTTCAAAATTTTTTCCCCGGAGTGAATTTGGGAAAATCAGAGAAAATCAAACCTGCCACACGTGGAAAAAATCTCCAAAAATCAAAACTGACACACGTGGAAAAATCTGAAAAAATCAAGAAAAAAAAGTTCTGCCCAAATTCACAAATATTTTTCCAGAATTGAATTCTGGAAAAGATTTTCTCCCTGATTTCAGCGAGATCAAACTTCATCATCCTCATTCTTGTCCTCAAACTCATCGAATTCTGAGGCAGCTTCCACCTTTTCCTCCACCAAAACTTCATCCACGATGCATGTGATGGCTTTCAGATTTCCGCAGAAAAGGTGTTTGATTGAAAACACAACTTGCCCCCGGAGAGGAACGCCAATGAGTTCTTTTTGCCTCAGGATTGGCTTTTTCTTCCCATCGTCGCACAATTCCCAAAATCGACACGAGAAATCCGTGTGCTTGAGTTTGGAGGGATAAATCTTGGCATAAATCTTTTCCTGCTCGGATTTGTCGATTTTCACGAGAGTGAAATCTCCCTCCTGAAATCGAGCAAAAGACGGGGAAATCTCTTTGATTGCCTGCTTCTTTTTCATCGCAGCAGAATTGAGATGCTTTTCCAAATCTTTGAAAAATTTGATGTTTTCTTCCGGAAGAGTGATTCCCAGAGAAAACGAGTCGCCTTGATGAGCGAAAATCTTGAATTTGGTTTGGAGTTTCACTTTGAGCCATTTGTCATTGTGAAGGCATGGGAGGAGACAGAAAGAGATTTTTCCGGAAGATTTTTTCACGGGGTTGTCGAGAGAGCAGTTGGGGATAGATATTTTCGCGGGATTCATTTTTTCTTGGGTGGGATAAAAAATTGATTTTTCAAATCACGGAAAATCCAATTCGCAATGAATTCAGCTTGGTCTTCCGTTTCGGCTCGAAAAGAAGTGGCCATATCCACAGCTTTTTGAAAGTTTCTTTCATTTTCAACCCCTTTATACCATTCCAAGTCTTCATCCGTCAAACCACATGCTTCTTTGAATTTGGGGTGAATCCAAGTTGCATAATTTTTCATTTGCTTGAGTGGGATTCCCGTTTCCTCTACGGAAAAGAAATCTTTGTCTCCGATTGTGAAAAGTTTTTCTTTGGCACTCATTTTATTTAGTTTTTTTCTTCTCCAATTCTCCAATGACCCCAAGCAAGAGTGCTAATCTTATCTGGAAGGATAAATCGCTTGTCATCATCCGCAGAGAGAGCAGTTTTATTGACTGTTTCTGAGAACATCTCGTGGTGATGGCTGCGGATGAGATTCATAGTTCTCATTTGGCTTTCCCCGCTGAGAAGGCATTCTTTGAAGTCCTCATGGGTGATATGTTTCTTTATTGTTTGTTTTTTCACTCCCTTGCATTTCTTGCCGCCACCATCAGTTTCAAATAATTTGTAGCTGTATAATTTAGGGCGTAATCCAACAAATTCTTCAATTATTTTCCCCCCAGCTTCATCTTTCATGAGGCCGTTCACTTTTTTGTTCATAATTGCCATTCCTGAGGGGTGATCCGGGGGATAGTTGGATGTGTCAAACATCTCCTTTACATCTGGCTTCAAATCCTGATAGACGTCTGCTGTTTCAATTTCATAGCACAAAGAATCAGTATCTGTGAACAACAGCTTGGCTTTCTCCCCGTATTTGGGTTTCATATATTCATAGTGAAATCTGAACATCAGTTCCTTTGATATTTCAAGAATTGACATTCCACAGAAAATTGGTTTGTTGAATGTCATTTTCTTCCGCTTCATATGAACAGCGATGAGATTCTCGTCAAAGATTGTGCTATGTTGATATGTGGGTTTAACCGCAAGCTTTGTCGCAATCTTTCGATCATTGACAAGTCTGATGTCAACTCTCTTGCGGATATTTTCCATTGTTTTGCCGAATATTGCGTTATTCATGAGTTTGAAAAAGTCTTTCTCGAAATCATTCTCCGCTGCTTGACGGAGCTGGATGTTGAGTTCGATATATGATTTCAGCCAAGGTTCTTCAGTGAATGATATTCCCCTGTGAATCTTAGTGAGTTTCAAGCCATGTTTCAGAGCTTGTTTCAATGCTCTGTGATGGATAATATAATGTTTCTTATCTCGCAAATTGGGGATTAATTTCTCAACATTATTCTCGCAGATCACTCTCTCGGGGGTAAAGGGATAGTCATTATGCAAATCATAGAGTTCTTTGGGGTATTCCAAATCCACTTCAAGCACACAGGGTGTTCGGCGCCATTTCTTGAAATTTTTCATCCAGCGAAAGTTTCCCGTTGGAAGTGGTTGAGTCATTGCCCAGGAATAAAGGGAGTTAGCATCGAGATAGAGAATGTATTTCGCGGGGTGAGTTGGGTCATATTGACCTCCCATATATGGATTGTTTGCCTTTCCATGGCGATTTGAGATCATTGAAATACCACCACGGATTCCCTTCTCGTAGAACAGGAGCATATCTGGATCATTCAACAATTCAAGCTTGGCCCCTGATTTTTTTTAGACCCGCGTCGAATGACAAACCAGGGGCGGTATAATACCACGCTGGATCTAGTTGATAATACTCCAGGCAGACATTACGAAATGCTTCGAAAACATCTGCCAGGAGCATCACATCCGTTTTCAAATAGAGATCGTGATATTCTCCTAAATTGTTTATCCCCATTTTATCCCAAACATTTTGGGCATGTTGATAGTCTTCATCGGTTATTCCCGATTCATTAATTTGAGAATAGAATGCCTCCTTTGGCGGCAGTTGTGTTTCCTTGAATTTCTCAATGGAATCCATATAATCATAGGGATAGACTCCTTTTCTGGAAAGAAGCTCGGCTTTGTATCCAAATTCGTTCCTGGTTTCCTTCAGTTTATCCATGCCTGACTTTTTCAAATTAGCTGCCAGACTCTCCAGGGAAGAACCCATGAATTTCATAGAATCGATGAATCTCACTTCATGAGTGATGTTGACCGTTTTACCCTTTTTGTTAATATATTCTCCAAGCTTGATCGCCTTTGAGAAGGATATATATTTTTCCTCATTGTTGGGGATGCATTTAATATCCCCAGGTATTTTGCCAAGGTTTTTAATGAAGAGATGAGAATCATATCCCTCAAGATTATGAAAAATGACTGGGGTGAACTTTGGTTTCCGGAACTGGAGATTACAACTGTTATGGGCTGCGCCGCGGTATTTTCCTGTGAAGTGGCAATGATCCCGCACCTTTTTATCAGATTCTTCGCCAAATTCTTCGTCAAATTCTCCTTGACATATCCAACAAACTGTGGTTGCTTCATATTCTTTCTTATCTTCCTTGGTGAAAATTATCTTCTTTCTGAAGTCAAATTTCTTGTGAATATGTTTAATTGTTTCAATTAACTTCTCCACAAATATTTGTGCAACGTCATCATCCGCTGTTTTTGCCCGAAAGAGCACTGGAGGGAAATTCAAATCAACCCCATCCATGCCAACAACCTTGAAACAAAAACCACATGGCGTGTGTTTTTGAAATTTATTTGTGAAACTGCAACCGTTCCCTGGGGAACAACCACTGATCGATTCAGTGCATGCTTCAAAATCAGCGTAAATCACAAATGGAACTTTGATAGATCTGTTGTGGTTTTTAAATTGCAAAATCTCTCCCTTTGCGGGCATTTCAACTTTTATCGCTTCAGTTCTGCAACACAATTCTTCATGCTTAGCTAGATGCGCTTCGTCATAAAAATGATTGAGACAATGCAGGCAAAAAAGTTTGCGACCGACGTGATGATTAACTTGAGCTGAGAGAAGGCGACTCAGGCTGTTAACAACAGCATAATGTTGGATTTCATCTTTCTCAAAAAGCAGCAGGGTTATATGGCGTTGACGTTTTTTATGTTTTGAAATTCTCAAGGGATGAACCACTGATTCATACCCGAGAACATTAACGGCAATGTCGGGATTATTTCTTTCAAAACGATCTATTTCCTGCAGGGGCGTTGGAAATGAAATTTTATCCCAATTAACATCATCAGCTTGAGCTTTTAATTCTTTTGTAACTCTTTCAGGATGAATTTCACATGGAGAGAGTGCCCTTGTTACTGCCCATTTAAAGCATTGATTATCAGTATTTTGCATATTAATGAGCGCTTTCTTCTTAGCAAGGAATGGCGGAAGAGAAATATATGTGCTCCCGCCGAGAGGTTTGAATTCAACCAGATGCAATTCCAAATGATTTACGCGAACAAATTGCCAATTCGAGCCTTTCAGTTGGAAAATGGCAATGCGTTCAAGAATGTCTGCTATCATTTCATTTAAAAGAGCGGCGAGATCCGTCGCTGTGAGATTCAATTCTGGTTCCGAATAGATTGGAGCATCGATCTCAATTATTTCCCCAGTTTGTAAATTCTGGCGTTTCATTCGACAGGATAGAATCAGTTTGATTTTAGTGCCTCGATTAGCATTGAGAACAGTCAGAAGTTTATCAGAAACTCGCTGAAAATAACCTCCAGGGGTCAGTCCTTCCACACCGTCAAAGATGAATTGACGGGTAAAGTTTTCTAACGCCGAAGTGATTTCGTGAACTCCTATTGGTTGTTGATAACTGACAACTTTGCGTTGAAAATCCGTGATCATATTAACAGCCTTTTTCGCCAGAGTTTGTGGCGCGGCTTTTAACCAATTCCACCATGACCGGAAAGTATTGGAAATTGTTTTCAATATACCAGGCTGCGGAGGAGGAGGTGGTTGAGTTTCTGGCGGTGTGGCTGAATCAATATTGCGCGGAGATGCAGTAATTAAACGTATTAAATCAGCCTTTTTTCTAGCGCGAGCGCGGCCGGGGATATATCTTTCCCTGGCAATTTGTCTTAGTTCCCTAATTGTCATGCGTTCCATTTTTCAGGAAAACATAAAATATTTTTTTATTTTATGTTCTTCTTCCCCACTCAACATAACAGATCAATAAAAAAGCAAAACTGTTGGCCAACAGAATCTCTCAAGGGAACTCTCTCCTTCCACCACTTCTCCCCCATCCAGTTCCCTTGAGAGATTTTTTTTTTCATTTTTCATTTTTGCATTTTTTTTTTTTGCATTTTTTTTGCCACTTAGGCTTGAGGCTGAACCAGCACTACTGCCGTGAACTCCCCGTCAACATCTGTCAACCTTCTTTCGAAGCGGTCATCGAACACGACTTAGCTCTACTCAACAACCCGACACCCTTTCTTAGGCCTGCAGTATATATATCATAGCCGCGAGGGTTTTTAGCTATGATATATATACCGGGTGATTGATAGGCATGAAACAACCAGCCCTCGCTTTTTCTAGCTGTTTCATAACCCATCCGCCACCGATATGCCATATAGTTCGAACAACTCTTATATAATGGTCAAAGCCGCCACGCTTTCACATGTGGTAACTCTTTCACCCCGCGTCTGCGCAAAACACAAGAATGGTTAATTTTATGCAAGCAGGTGGAAAGTGTAAGCAGGTGTTTTGCTTTCTTTTGTTTGTGTGAATTTCACTCTCTGCGTTCATCCTTTCTCGCCAGTATTTCTGCGAAAACAAAATCTCAAAGCCCCCGTGAAATTTTCGCGTAAACTGACAGAAAGCGAACGAAATGAACGAAGTGAAACGACTCGGTGAAACCGCTTCAAATACAGGGTAAGTCGCTTAAAATATTGAGTTAATTTCAACGGTGGAGCGGTTCTTTTTCGGTAGTATAATAAAGATTATTCACAGACAACATCTATCTGTCTCACGCTCTTCCAAACATAAACCCATGACACAAAGCAATAAGCTAAAAAACCACACAACCATTTTGAGAAATAAATTATTATTTCTGCTGATATTAACATGTAATGTAAAATTAACATCAACGAACCAAATTCACCCCGTGTTTCGAATAAGCTAAAAATATCATGACATATTGCCATTTATTTTTTGAATTTGAATTGGCATAAATCAACGAACCAAATTTACCCTCGGCTTCCGCATAAGCTATGATATTATTTAGCTGTTACGATTGGCAGTCATTTAGTTTATTGCCTTTGTGTCATGGGTTTATGTTTGGAAGAGCGTGAGACAGATAGATGTTGTCTGTGAATAATCTTTATTATACTACTCGCAGCTAATGAGGCGAGAATTGAAGAACTTACAAATGTGGCTGTGCAGCATCTGGCACTTAAACACCCTATCATTTATGATTCTTACAATCTCTTTCAAATGGAGCGAAGAGCAAGTTGAAGAGCTTTTCAATTTCAGTACTAAAGGAGATCTGTATGTATTTTAACATTGATATCACGGACATATCCCTTCATCGAAAACAGCCCTATGTGAACAGGATAAAAGAACTTTGTCTCAGCTGCGTCTGCCAGCACTAAGATCGACGTTGCCGAACTTTGGTCAGTGTATGGGTTCACTAACCTCTCAACTGACCGCTAAAAGCACCGGCAGAATCAGTATGCCACTGTTATGTTCACTAAGACGCTTTTGGGTTGGAGATCGTTGCCGTGAAAGCATGATTCATGAGTCTCGGTTTTGACTTGGTTGTACATGCAACATGCAAGTCGTGAAGTTTTCAATCCGGCGTCACCCGAGCAATTGTCTCTGACGTTACACTAAGACGAATGACAATTAAGTTGAAGTACGCTCATGTTTGTTAACTGTCTAGTGTCGACATTATACAGTACTGTCTGATTGTACTGAAGTTCCACTGTTAACGCGCTTGAACACGCACTCGCGTCACTCCGCGTGTTCCAGTGAGCAGGTTTCAACATTCAAGTCCAATGCGCGCTTACAGGTTATGAGTAAGGACATACTTGTCGTTCACGTACTGCTAGAAGGTAGGAGTGTCAGAATACAGATTCAATGATCCGCTCTTCAAAAAATGGCTGCGCATAAAAATCGGGTGTTGAAACGCGTGAAGTGCGAGTGGAATGCACGTGAAGTGCCTGCGATTTCGAAGAGCGTGTATTGTATTGATTGTCGCAATAGGAGCGTCCTCACTTACATGTTCAGACGTACTGTTACTACTGCCATTTCGTGTCTCCGAATAGTTCGCGTTCAGACTTACAATATAGCCTGTTCCAGGAATTCAGACTATGGGAAAGACCCACATAATAGGGGAATGGCGTGTAAAAATAGCGAGCAAAGCAGACGCGATGAGAGGGGGCGCGGTCCCCTCACTGTTATTTCGCCTCTTATACTTTCGCACTGTTCCCCAATTCTGGGCACCCATCCGGAGCACCTGGAACAAGATAGACCTACCTCTGGTGCGTGAGTGTACACTGTACCTGGGCAGTGCCGCTGGTGTGAACGCGGCGGCCGAGGAAGGTTGCCATTCAAATCCTTGAACTTTGCACCGCATTCGAGCGCATTCATTCCAGAATGACAAAGATCTAGTTTTCAGTGCCCGTTCCCTGATCAATTTCCTCTGCATGGTACAGGCTACTAACACAGCTACTAACACACCATAAAGAATAATTAACTGAATATTGAAAGCTTCCCCCACTCAATCCGGAAGGCTACAAGACGACTAGGGCGTTGTCCATATCCTGTCAGTATAGAAGCAACACGCAGAGTGTAATTTTGTTACATATTCCGTAACCAGTTAAGAGAGGTTAGAGCTCTGCTTGAATTTCCGAACTTGTTGTAGTCCGTTATAGCGTTAGTAGTTGTGGTATCATCGTATCTTATATAAACCACTGCGCAAGTGAATATATTTCTGAAATTTAATAAACCATTGGTTTGTTAAACAGCTGATAAAAATGTTGTCATCGTTTACTAAGAGTGGACTTAACTTCATTTATTTCATTTATATCTGGTGAATACCAAAAATAAATCTGCACAGCGAGGGTTTGTATTCACTTGTATGTTTTTATACCAAGACAGTTTTCAAAGCGTTGTGGGTCAGTTTAGTGTTGCCAATAGACGATTTGTTTCACAGTTCGTTCATAAGGGGTAATAAATTCGTATTCTTTAATAAACAGCTGCAGCATAAAACTGAAGATGCAATGGTGGAAGAAAAGAAAAATACGAAAAATGCCAGTTTTGCTGGGAGTCCTGTGACCATGCTGTGTACGTAGTCTCGTTGCGTGACATGAACGGCTCATGATCAGTTCCTTGTTTCGTTTTGAACTGCCAACTTTGTTAAACTCACTTGCCACTATAGACACTTCAGACGTTCAAATCATCACGCTTTATTTTGCAATCAAGTTCAATGTATATAATAGCTGAATGGAAGCTGAAATATGGCTGGAACTGTCGAGAAATGCCATGTTTCCGAGAAAGTGCCTTCGGCAACATTTACTGATTGCGTGATTTGATAAAGATGGCCATTTGAAACGAAAATATGGATAAAACCAACCTTCAACCACTGGCTATGCAAGGTAAGCTCGTTATACTATGTCTCTGATCTAGTATGGTGTAAAGCGATAAGTTTTCGTCGGAATTTTGGCTTCAATAACAGCAAGCGTAATTCGATTATATTTCCTCGAAATGACACGTGCTTTTTCTTTGCAGTAGTTAAGAGGCCCAAACGTTTTTTAGTTTCCTTGCCGGAAAAGAGCACTATATCCACGTTTCCAAAACCGCAATTTAAAGCGATTCTGAGTTATACCGCATAGGGAAAATGTTTCTTGAAAAACTGCTCCAAAATGCAATTTTTAAATAATGAAATATGAGCGATTTTCAAACACTCACCGTTAATTCAGAAATGTAACTACAAAACCTGTTATTAGCTCAAATCATTTGTTAATGCTTCCTACACAATTGCTCAAATTTGGGAAAGCCTTGCTTCCCTGTGCGCTTTTAACGAGATCAGTTCTTGTACTGATATTCATCGCTTTCATTTCAACCATTTCATGGCGATGGGGGTCCGTTACAGGTTTTGAGAATTTTCTTGAAATCAAAAATATATTTGCACAAAAAAATCCCACCACATTTACTGACTTTCCATAGGGTATCTCTGAACTGAATATGACGGTAGGGAATTTTCGAAGCATGTGCCACATTTTTCTGATCTCACGCGGTCTCCAGAAAAATTCTCTCTTACTTACAAACTTTACTGCGAAAAGCGACCGATAAATATGTTAGGTGCCGATTCACCGTACCTTTCTATCCGGGGATAAATCACACAAGGAGGAGTCAGGCATGTTAAGCAAAAACTGGTCCAAGTCTGCTTCAAACTAAATTCTTTCCTGAAAACGACGGCGGCGAAAGGCGATCTTTCCAACGAGCGACTAACAAATCACATGCAGTGCTCGTAAGCGAATGATGTAAAAACTCAATGACAATGACATTCCTCCAACCCACATCATGCAGTTAAGTGGTCGTATAAACGAACAAAGTGTTCCATTAACGCAGAACAGCAACATGACTTAACATGTTAGAAATTTTGAGCTGCACCGAATCAAAAACACTACAAAAACGAACCACAAGTTTTGGTGCGAGTTCACCGACTGCAATGCCAACTACGTTGAAATTATTTGAGGGAGGAAATATAAGTCGCGGCTGTTTTAACATTTCAGTAAACACTCCAAATTCTTCCCCTACTATGACTCCGAGTCAAAGTGAAACTTTCTTCATTGAACCGAAAAGAAAATGGAAAAGAATTAGAGCAATGGATTCAGATTAATCTAATTTTCACTGACAGATCGAAGCGAAGTGATTTTCATTGCCAATGATTTTTTTCATTTATATTTTTATTGTGGATTTAACAGAAAAAATTCCGTTGATTCATTACTTTCGGCGAATAATGTTTGCAAGATTATTACGCTGTTTTTTTTTTTTTTTTTGGACGATTATTACGCCGTTTTCATGATTGTCATTTCACCATGTATTCTGGCAAATTGTAGCATTCAACTATTTTGGAAAAAAAATAAAATGTTATGCCAGAATAATGTGTCTGGGTATGTATATAATAAACAGAAAACGTCATGGAAAGTGCTTTGTGCAGCCTCCCTCGTTCGTTTTATTATACTTTAGAACTCGTGAATAAAAACCGTACGCATGCACTTTCCATGACGTATACTCTATTAACCTCACCTCCACTCCCTCCTAGTAATGATTTTATGTTTTGTGTATCGTATGCTTCACCCGAATACAAAATTGTACTAGCGGCATGGTCAGATGTTGTTCCTCCATGGCTTGAACCAAGTATACAAGTGCCATCCAAAACAAAACTCTGCCGTTTTACCGTTAGTCCTCCAGGACCAAGACCTGATAAAAAGGAATACATTCACTTAGCTGAGAGTGTCTGAGTCTGAGTAAGGACTGAAATGGTGCAGCAAAAACAGTACCATTACGTTGACTACGTTTACTACTGACGGTGATCATGCTAAAAATTTTCAGTCCGCCGATATCTTCGCTCTCCAATCAGATCATCATTCCTCCGTGTGTATATGGTATACAATGATAAGCAAAATGTTATCGATCAGTTACTTAGCACCTCTCAGTATTAGCCTGAGCTTTTTAGAAAGTATTTAACTTAAGACTTACACTTTGTATTATTGCTGTTAACAAATTACGGTAAGGCCACATACTTAACAGATCTTAACACCGTTTAGCTCTAATTCCCGTCCTTGAGCACAAACGACCTACTTGAATCGCTCACCTTTGTATAAATTCTTCTTATCGCTGGGTAGGCCTAATAACTGTGCTGCTGATGTCTGTGTAAACCCACCAAGACATGTTGTACTGAACACCTTCTCGCCACATGTCATGTTAATATCAGTTTGTATTAAAATGTTTCCATTCTGACTTGCTATACTCAGAGCAAACTTCCCGAATACTTTGACTGTTGAACCGCTTCTGAACTCAATGTCACCACTGAACTCAATAACAGCAACAAGATGGTCACCGTGCGAGGAGTTTCTGTTTTGATGTGATACGGGGAAACTGCAACCAATACAGTGGCTCTTAACAACGGATGGAACAGTTGTGTTGATCTCAAGTACTTCACCACTGTTTAGTATGAGATTACCAGCTAGAAGGGAAGAAAAATTACTTTCAGTTGAAATAATCAGTGCAGTATAACATTTTTCCGTTAGATAATTGAAAGAATTCTAAAGGTTCAAGAAAGTTTCTTGCGTTATTAAACTATAATAAGATACAAACTTCATGTGGGAGGGCAGTTTAGATATAGTAGTCAATCCCAAAAGGACGGATAAAGGAGTTGCGTAATAAAGATTTACACACAATAGTCTGTATACAGTAAAATCCATAGTTTTAGTAAAACAGCAAAGCAATGAATTATTATGGGCGTTTTATATTGTAGATTGGCGATACTTTGTGGCTTTGGTAGCAAATGTTTGCCATTTAAAATAATTCATATATTGTCTGGAGAGACTATAACCAAAGAAAAACGTACAGGCTATTTTAAAGTTTGCTTTATATAATATTACGTCAAAATGGCGTGTTTTATAACGCAATTTTATATTACGATTATTTTTGGTTTTGGGAGTATATTTTTACCATTTATAAATAACTCATATACAGTATTTTCTGGAGAGATTATAACCAACGAAAAACATACAAGCTGTTTTGAAGTCTTACACATTATATTCTTGCGAATTGTACTGAGAAGAATCTGCAAGAACCGCAAAAATTAAAACGAGCAAAAATGTTTTATACAATACGGGAGATAAAAAAAATTGCATGCGTTTTGCGGAAATATATTTTCCAATTCAGAATTGTCGAAATCGTTGCAACGGCTATTAACATTAGCAGTTAAACAACGGAGGTTACAAGCGACTGTCATTGCTTTGTAATAAATATATTGTTCTATTTCTGATGAAGAAGAGGATTTTCAAGTCTTTCACCGTTGTGCTAATTACCTTTTTTCATGAAACCTTTGACAGGTTTCGCCACCTGTGATATGATGGAGACCAATCTACCATAAAGCTCGTTTCGATAATGGGTGTCTGTAAAACGCGGACCGGATGGCGGCGGATGGCGGATGGCGGATGGCGGATGGCGGATAAGAAAATGCGGATAAGAAAATGAGGATGATAAAATGCGGATGAAAAAAAAAACAGAAAAATAATTCCTTACAATTTTTAGGGTTTTACAGGTTTGTAAGACCCTGAAGAAGAAAGGCTGTCCCTTTTGAAATATTGGATTCAAATACAATTTCCGTACCGTTTAATCAGCCTTGCTTTTGTATGAATCATACTGTTTCATTTTTACGCTGATTAGATCCTTTGCTACAGGATCCGGTGCTTCTATTTTGTTACGGTGGTCCTTGCAAACACAGTTACGTTTTAACTTTAAAATGGCACGAAACAAAAACACGAAACAGTAACTTTATTGCCCAAACTGTCTTCAAGTTCCACTTCATGCCTCACTCAACCCTAGTCGGAAAATTGAATGTTGCGTTTCGAGCCCCACGTGTTTGAGGATGGAGTCCGACGACGGTCTGACGATTACGGGCTTTTAAAATCTGTGTTTAGGAAACGGTAAGTTAGTAGAGTTCTTAAATTCGATTGAACTTCAGTTGTTACTTTGCTTCACAAACAATCTTTGCTGACTTTTTATTCGTGTTAGTATTATAAAAGTGACAGGCCAAACACGACTCCCGCTAGTCGCAATGTATAAAGAAGCCTTTAGAATAGTTTTCCCAAGAAATTCTTCGAGGTATTTGTTCCCTTAGATCACCAAAATAGATTTGTGACAAGTCACTATTATCTATTTGTTTTGCATGCTTGATATTGTGTGACTCTTTGGTTCTTTGATCTTTGGGATATAAATTTCTCTAACTGATAGGAGGTTTTCATGCTGTGTTTAGCCATTTATAGAATTATTCTTTCTCTATGCCTTTGTTATCCTAGCTCTCTTGGCATATGTAAGGGCTTCTTTGGCTAACTTTTGCTGCAAGATAAGTAGTGGACGGCTGCAATTTTTGTAATTGCTATGAAAATGCTCGGATCAGAAATCTCTCTGCCCGTGATTTAGTGTCAAAGTCTGCGGTGTGCTAGACTTGTGAGAAAGTAGATCTTTATCACGGATGTAAGCGTCTAAGATCCAAGTCTGAAGCTGCCGTGTCTATTGGAATCAAGACTTTTTGCAGTTTATATGGTTTAGCTCCTTGTTTTATTCTGCTTTAGAGTTGTGTTTCATGGAGCTAGAAGGACCTCCGTTATTTCATAATGGCGTTATCGCAATTATGTAATGTTTTAGCTCCTTGTTTTATTCTTGTTTTATTCTTGTTTTATTGTGTTTTTATTGTGTTTCTTGGAGCTTGAAGAACCTCCTGATCCGTTGTTTCATAATGGCGTGCATCCCGACATGGCTTGTACAGATATGGTGATCTGTTTTGAAAATCTCACGGATGCTAGTGAATTCTTACGTTTTTCCACAGTTTATTTTTTAGTATTTATCAAATTATTATCCTCAAGCTGTAAACTCTGTAAACTGCGCATTGTAAAGTGGCGTAGAAATAATGGCAAAGTCCCGGGTTAGCGTCATCTAATTAGCATTTTGTAAATGCGACGTTGAAAACAAGAAATATTTTACCTGTACATAGAGTTAATTCTGAAAACATCTTTCTACGGGTGAGGTACCGTGTATACGGTAAACACCGTGAGTTACGGTTCGTGCTGCAGTTACAGTTTTGAATTTGTTTTCGTTCAGAACATTGGAATGAATATTGACTTATTGTGACCCGTACGAACTTTTTACGACTGATACCATAAGTTATGTAATGCAATGTAAAAACAAGGAGTAACGGTAATCGATGTATTTTAAAGTTAATGTTTGCACGCTTACTTGAGTTCGAGCCAGTTGATTACGCGGCTTTGCTGGTCATGAATGTGTGTGTGTGGGAAACGGGATTTGTGATCCCGGGTTATGGACCCTTCACGCTCAGTAATTAGTATAGGGTGAAGTAGAAATGCTTTATCTGAGAACATGAAAGGTGAATGCAAGTTGAAATTTTATTTTTTATTAATTGTTAATTACTTTAAGACGTGCAGTTTCAACAATAACTATTTCTTTTTTTTTGTAAAAGTCATAAAGAATTTTTTTTCTATTTTTTTTTCCATCCGCATTTTATCATCCGCATTTTGTTATCCGCATTTTATTATCTGCCATCCGCCATCCGCCATCCGCCATCCGCTGTCATCCGGTCCTCGTTTTACAGACACCCTTTCGATAATAAATTATTTCAAGTCATCTATGTAATATTTCTGTAGCAAACGTCGGATTTGCCCAATGCCGTCGTTGTTTTTCATTGCATTTATCTTGTTTCTATTTTTCCTGGTGTAAGGCGACAAAAAGGTGGATAATACACTTATTTGCAAGTTGATATCAATAGGCCGAAAACAAAAGCCATGTTATAATTCAAATACTAAAAATGTCCTAGCCTAGCTAAGTGTGTGCGTTTATCAAGAAGCATTAGATTAAACAAAAATATCCAGTCTTGCTTTTTAAGAAAAATACAACTTACAGTTTACAGTTGCTTTAGCACCAGTAAAGAAAATCTATGAGGGAAAAAAACAATACGTGACTTAGACACTGTCATCTCAATTAACACTTCTGCCTAACAAAACACACTAAATAGCCGTTCAAAGCGGGTAAAAAACGAAAAACAAACCTGGATTACGATATGAATGATTCCGGGGAACAAAAACAACATTCTTAACCTCATGTTAACGCTTTGAAGTTGCGTAATGAACCAAAACTGGACGAAATCGTGGCTACAACATTTGAAACCGAAGCGTTAAATTAATAGCTAGCGCTTGCCCATTAGCAAATATAATAATTTTACCACCGAGCATTTAGGGATCTCTCCTGAGACACATGGTAAACAAACATCACCTGCCTTAAATTGTTTGGTAAATTTCAAATTGCAAAAACGTAAACACAACGTCAAAAAATTGTCGACGAAAAATATTCCCAACACTTAAAAAAGCTCTTTATGGAGCCAAGTAGTCACCATTACGCCTGAATGTGGTAAAATAAAGCGGTTTCACAATTTTAAAGTGCTGTCATTAGTTTAACGGCGTTTGCAAAACACGAGAATTGGATCTTTACTCATGACGTGTAGTGTTATTGGCAAAAGCTAAAATTTCATTGGCTGTAATAGCAAAATTATCTGTCGGATGTGTTTACTTTTAAATTGTCAACTGATAAAATTGTAGAGTAGACTGCTTTAACAGAACTTCACCTAATCGAAAATCCTGCCTCCATATGCAAATTTTCTTTTTTCAAAATAAACATTGGCCAAAGTCCCATTTTAAGAACTAACAAATGCCGCCCGATAATCTTCACATGGTATTGAATAGTTTAATAGATCCAATTTACCTTCGTCAGAATAATACTTCTTCTCCAATTGTGCCAATATTCTTACGTTTTTGAATCTTTTCATGTTTTGTTAATCTTATGGGCTTTCGGAAGTTTGTCTTTAATATGAGGAAAAACGCCGAGAACTGTCGATGTGTTGTGTAAACACCCCCAATTCTCTCCTTACGAGCAAAGGCAACATAATATATACTTTGTCAGTATTTTGAAAATTTTCACTTCAAAATATGTACTCTAAAAAGCTTTAAGTTATCAGTAAGCAGAAATTTCTAAAAAATAAAAACTAAGCTTTTTGAATTATGGCCAATTCTAATTAAGTCTTATTCAGACAGCACATGCTAAAAGGAATATTTTTGTCAAATGTCTATTTTTAATAACAAAACACGACTTCCTGTCCTTGTGTAAAACAGGTTTTTCATTTGGAACGGAAATTAAGGGACGATAGTGGCAATGAGTGGCTGTATCGTGGTAACACACCGCGTCAAACAATCTCTTTTTTTAAGCTTTTTTTTTTCAGCCATTCTGTCTTTTTTATTGAATTTTATAGCGGATGCTCCAGGTGTGGCGGCAGTGAAAAAAGTTCTTCAAGTGTTATTTGAAGAACAAAACACAATATAATGTCTAGAACTTTGCCAGGTTCAATCATTTCTGTTATATTGTGATGAAATTACAAATAGAGTTATCGATAATAAAAATATACTGAAAATCTCTTTAAAAACCATAAAAAGGAAAAAGCTTATTTATTCCTGGAAGAAAAGCTGATTGATAGTAAATATGCATGAGCCACTTTTGTAAACTGACATAATGACATAATATAAAATTAACACAATACGACCACGCGCAAGCATTTTTCAACAAGTTGCTAAGAGAACGAAAAAATAGGGCTTTCTGCTTGTCATTTTCAAAGGCATAAACCTTAAAATTCACAACGCGAAATGATGGTTGTTGTTTGTGGTTGTGGCTCTAAGTACCAAACAATGACCGACCACATAAACGCCTTCACCTCCTCCATGAAACTGTCTGCTACATTCCTCCATTTATTTCGTTTATCAGTTTCCATTAAACTCATTAAACAAAGTCTAAATTTTGTAGCCATCGGCCTGAGAACAAATAAAAAATAAATATATTTCCGTATTTCGGTGGTCGTCTTTTGACTACGAACTGGACATTTGTTATGATTACTCTGGGTGATTACTTCACTAAATCGATCCTAGAAAAGTAAAAAAATTCAACTTATTCCAGTAAAGAAGTAAGTCTTTATTGTCAGTGTGTATGCCATTTTTAGTTCTAACCGAGCTTCAAGCCCGATCAATTAAAACAGTCTTCAAATGGTTATACACTGGACTACCAAAAACGATAAACATTCATTGTACGACTCGCGGGTTAGTTAACTGAAATGATCAAGCAGTAATTTGCAAAACCGCGAGTGATATACTTTTTTAGGGAGGTCTAACAACCATGAACCGTAGATAAAAGAAACTTCCATTTTTGAGAATGTTTAACGAAAGATTTAACCAATGCAAAATAACTAATGAGTATAGTCGCTAAGGTTCATTCACTATTTTGTTGAAGAGGACTAAACGTTATACTTTATTTTTTGTCAAATTTTACCAAGAAACATTTTTTGGAGAGTTAGTTCATTCTGACTTAAAGACACCGATACCGATAAATTTACACACATCCGCGGGCTAGATAAAAGGAACGCTGGTAGAGGATTTAAGACAGAGGACATTATCGCTTTGTAAATAATTAATTTTGGAACCACGAATTTCATTTCCTGTGTAAACTCGAGGTAGATTATGCTGAGACTGATACGACTGACTCCTCTTATCCCAAATAAAAAAAGCAAGATTTTTATAATACATGCAGAATTACTGTTAATTGTTTCAGAGATCGAATTGTATAAAACCGGCTAAAACGTCCGTACCTGCACACTGTTTTTGACAAGTCATTTATTATTTCCAAATACAAGTTAACAAATTCATATGTTATAGGCAAACATCAGCCGGACTTTCTTATTTCGTTGCTATCATTCATGATAATACTTTATCACTGATAAAAAGAGGTCTTCATTAAATATATACGCTTCTTGCTTTAACGAGAAAAGAAACAACATTCAAGGAGCGATCCATTCGTTAATTTCATTTTCCGGCACGATTTTGCCCCTGTTGCCAAGGTGATCACACGAATGTTTTGATGTTTTCAGTGCTGCGCTGCTGGTTGCTTTAGCCGTGTTTCCTTATTTTCTGGCGAACTGCCACACTGAGTCGAGGCAGCTGATTCAAGATATTCAACTAATTATTAGGAAAATAATACTGTTTTTAAGGTCTTTCCAATGCCATTTTGCATCTTAAAGCTAACATAAATTATGTTCCTCGCAAAAGAAGACGAAAAAACGAGAAATTGATAAGTATTTAGAATTTACGGATTTTGTTTAAACAGTGAATTATTTTTAGCGCAAAATTACGAATGCGGTATACCTGAAAGAAAACAAAATTTGGCCGGTGTGTAATTTAATTTAAATAGACAGAATATGCATGACTCTCGGAAAAACAGACAAGTTATTAAATAGAATATAAAGAAACTCATTCTTACCAACCGCCATATATGCATGAGAGCTATGTACAAGGACCGAGTCACGTCTTTCCCAGATAAAAGGTTTTCTTATATTCAGTACATTTTTCATTGCTTATGTTTAATCATAACGGTATAACTAAAACGGTGGGTCGGCCCGATTAAATAGTACAAGTTATCGATAAAGCGAAATCCTCAGTTCATCCTAGCAAATGGCCTCGTTTGCCACGAGTCCCCAAGTAGCCCAGGACCGGTTTCCGAAAGGTTGGACTCCCGTCGCGGTCCAATATTTTTACTTTGAAGTCCCGCATGCTCGAGACAAAACTGAATGCAGTTTACTTTCATTAACAACTATTTTTAAGAATTTTAGAACTTATAAAAGCGATATGAAACATCGAAAAGGTCTTATATATTTAGCTGTCATTCAACTGTTAATTTGACATTACGTTAGAGCTACCCCAGCAGTAGCCAGAATTTCAGAATTGTCCCTACGTTTTTAATTTATTCTGCTGATGAAACATGTGTGTAATTTGATCCTCGCAGTGTGCTATTAACTTTAGCAGTTGAAAAAGCAACCTGAAAAAAATTCAGGATTCAACGGGATTCGAACCCATGAGCTTGCAAAAAAACGGTGTAATGCTATATTCACTGAGCTACCAATCCATGCGGACAGATAGCCAAGTGTCAGTTCGTGATGTACCCGATTATTGTGAAATACATGAATATGAATATACGGATAAAACATGAGTGAAATTTGATCTTCGCAGTGTGCTATCAACATAAGCAGTCGAAAAGACAGCCTGATCGATAGCACACTGCGAGGATGAAATTTCACTCGTTTCATCCGCAGTTCACATACATGATTCTCATATATTCATATTCATATTGACATTCATCATTATGCCCATTAGCTAGCATATATTACACGAAATTTGCGACGATTTCTTGTGTTTTGTTTCTTGATGACCTGCCACAGCGAGTCATCTGTTGGATTCAAGTTATTAAACTAATTATATAGCTCGAGGAACAAAGACTTTCAAAAATTATCATGGTGATTGCGCTAATCTTGTGAAGGTGTTTTGGTTAGCTGGGTCCTTTCATGTTTTTTCCTATCGATTTGCCGCTACACTCAGAGGCAGCTGATTCAAGATATTGAAGTAATGAAATGGATGCGAATTAAACTGCGTGCGTTTTGAGTGGGCGGTTAGAAAAATCGACTTCCTTAATAAAGGGTCTTAGAAGAAAAACTAGAAACGCCATCGTCAATAACAATAAAAGCCATCTCGTTAAATTAAACAAATTAGAGGCGAACAGTTTTCCGAGAGCGATGCTAGAGGAAAGCTGTGAGCTTCAAAGAACCGATAATGTCCGCGGAAAAATATCCGTGCATATTTTTGAAGCCAAATGGAGGTTATTGTGTTTATTATCCTTCAAAAATTTTTCACAAGGTCTCTCTGTTAGGGAGAGTTGCCAAGCTGTTAAACATAAAAAAAATACTGTTAGAGTTCAAAAATATGTCTAGTCTATTCAAACAATCAGTTCTATTAAATTAAGCAATATATTTGAGACGCAAATTTTCAAAACTAGGGAAAATCACTTGGGGAATATCATCCGATATTGGCTGCGTCACGTGACGAGTATAGCCCAATCGCGCACGAGAAAAATATATCAAATGGGTTATACTCTAGAGTAGAGAAAAGTATTTTATGGAGTTAGATAACCCATCAATTACCGGACCCATCCGATTAGTCTGCTGTGCCGCCATGAATTTCAAACAAAACGGATCGTTTGCAAGATATTTTAGGGACCAAAATTGCGTGTGATCGCGAGCTGACTTCCAATCCTTCCCAAGTCCGATCCGTGGAAAACGTATGAAGAAATGAATACATGACAGAACGAAGAACGCACAGCCTCATCCCACGAATTACATTTAAGTCCTAAAACACGTCATTAGAGTCTTTTGCCTGGTATTCTAAGTTTGTAATTCACAAACATTACAGATTAAAATTTTAAGAAGCTAAGATTAGTGACATTGGATTTCTATAAAACGTTTTAATTCTGGTATTTGTCTTCCCGGCCCGGAAATTTTTTCCTAAATCTACTGTCACAGTGTCTTAGGATTTAGCATCAGTTTATTTTCTGTCGAATTACAGTGACGGCTCTTTATGGAAGTGCATGGATAAATTGCACAAATTGGACAATGGCGTAAATATTATGATATCGTGCATGGGTACATCCGATTTAGTCGATTGAGTATCCGAGAAAAAATCATGCCAAAAAGTGCCAAATATATAAAGTAAAGGAAAACGTCGCGGTTTTTATGCCATTTCTTCTTCTAATTCTTGTGTAGGCTACCAAAGTGCTGGCTCATAGCCGCTTTTATTGAAAATGCCAAGTTTCAACGAAGAGTCATAGATACACATTGTGACACAGAAAACAAAGCGTCCAAACAAAAGACACGTGGACAGGACAAGGGGAGGAGGAGTGAAAAACAAAGGCACGTGACTTACGAAAAATGCCGTCTTCTTTGCTAGACAGCATGAACCGAGTTAGTTGTATTAAGACAATAAAGTGTTCTACTACATTTCTGAACGATGACATTTAGAAATAACCCCTTTTTTTCTAATGCAATCTTTTTTTCTAAGGTTTTTTTATCTATATGATAAAAATCGTGAAAATTACACTAAATACGCTATACTTTTTCTGTCATCAAGTTCAGTTTATATGGAGCGTGTTTCAGCTTGATTGCGGGGGCGGTTTATCTTCTCTTTATATGTCGTCTTCCATTAGGAACCCGAGTTGAGAAGTTAATATTCTATTTCTTCTATAGCTGACGATATGACGGTACCCAAAAGTAGATCGATGTCTCCTGTCACGAATAGTTGACATTTAAGGCCTGTATCCACCGCCGTTACCATGGCAATGCTAACTTCAGTGGACTGTTTGCTTTAATTTATAATTCGTGTTTTCTGTCGATCTGCCGCCACTTTCAGAGGCAGCTGATTAAAGATATTGAACTAAGGAAATGGATGAATTAAAACCTTGCATAACAAAACGAAACCCACACTTTATGTGGGCTGTTAAAATAGAGCCGAAAAGTCATTTTCCTGCTGTTTGCGAGGGACCGCTTAATTTATGTAAGATAGCGGGTGGGTTGAATATGATGGGAGATCTTAAAAACTGTTGAAAAATTTGTATTGGTATTATTGGTAATTAATCTCAGCCAAAGTTGTGAGGTTTTCAATGTTCAACATTATCCGTACCACAACCCCACCCAACCCCCCCCCCCTCCCCTCCCCTCCGTCCCCAAAGCTGATGAAGATACCATTTTTATGTATTTATAATGATGTTTCTAACAGACATACTTGTCTAGGCCAACATACAATACAATTCAACCAGTTCCGCCCCCCTACCACGCTTCCCCTCTAAAGGCGGGGGAGCACATAAACGCCATTTTTCCGCCACTTGGCATGGCTTTAATAGAAATATCTCGTTTTCGTTTCAAGCAATTCAAAATCTCTATGCTCATCTCATGAATCTGTGTAATGGGGTGTGTTGTAAATTTTTGGATGATCTTTGGGTATGTTTGGGAGAAAATAGTTTTTCTCAAAGGATTTGTAAAATTAAGAGAAATAAGAAATATTGAAGATTTAGTGGTTTTAAAATTAGAATTTGTAGTTAATATTTAAAAGACGGACACCAAGTTAGTCCACTAGCAACCAGGGTGCTCTTACGTGGGCATCAACTGTCTGTTGGTATTTCAAAAATCATTTTCCTTTTTCTATCCCTTTTTTAAACCTCTTAAAATTGAATCACCAAATTCACGTGTACCCCCGCCTTAAGCCGCGGCCAAACGAGAGCGAGAGTCGCCGAGAATTGACGACAGTTGACGACAGTTGACGAGAGTTCCGAGTCTCGCTCTCGTTTGGCCTCAAACCCTCATGCACTCTCTTGGCGACCCTCGTCCAGTCTCAACCGTTGTTATCGAATTTGAACACGTTCAAATTTTACATGAGAGGCGTCGAGATTTTTCTCTCGTTTGGCTCGGACTTGAGAGTAGCATGAGAGTCAAGTTTACGGTCAGTAGTAACCGTGTTTTGTTTTTGGTGGGCTTAATCAATCATGGAGTCCAACATGGCGTCGAACTTGTTGGTTTGAAAAGCCGTCGGGCAAGGAATATAAGGTTGTTAGATAACGGAGAAAAAAAATAGCATGCTGGCCGGATTCCGTCGGAAAAAAAAAACAACCAACAACAAAACAAACAACAATAACAATAAAACAAATTAGAAAACTAACAAGCAAAACAAACCAAACACTCCCAAATAGCGGAAGAGAACTCTGCCAAGAATTTTCCACGATTATCAACAAAGGAAAAGATGCACCCGCTGTATCACGTGTACATGCTACTTGTACGACTTGTACGCATCAACTCTTGGACGAATCTCGTCTTCATTTGGCCTCTGCTATCAAAAGTAACTAAGATTTGGAGAGAACTCTCGTCCAACTCCCATCCTTTAACTCTTGGAGTTAAGCCCGGCTTTGGAAAAATGAGCAGCAAACTTTTTTTAAAAAAGTTGCACATTGTCATGTATTCATTAATTATTACTCATGCGCGTAGCGGCATGAGTTATAAAATGGCCTCCGTTTTTCTTTTTTTTCTTTTTCTTTTTATTACTCATGCGCGAAGCGGCATGAGGTAAGGTTTCGGCTCCGTTTTTCTTTTTATTTTTATTTTTTGTGTCACGATTTTGCATGCAAATTTATGCACGCATATTTTAAATTGTACACTTCCTGTTTAGTGACTTCCGGCTACTCTCACTTCCGGTAAAACAACGTTACTTAAGTGTCACGACAGTGTCTCCTACAACGTTACTTACATTACTAATGTTCACGTTTGGTATATATAAGACTTAGAAGAATCACTGGCTTCATTGTGGTACAGCCTTCATTGACAAAACATTCTACAGTAAACAACGTGGTTTGCCGAAACGATGACTGAATGAAAGGAGTAACTCTTCTCGATGTCGGACATCTTCTTATCATGTTTTAAATATATCATAAAACTTTCTTACGCATGCGCATGAGTATAAGCTGCTTGCTTTTTTGTGTCACGATTTTGCATGCAAATTTATGCACGCATATTTTAAATTGTGCACTTCCGGTTCATACATTTTAGTTTTGCCATTTACACTTCCTGCTTAGTGACTTCCGGCTACTCTCACTTCCGGTAAAACAGCGTTACTGAAGTGTCACGACAGCGTCTCCTACAACCCCACTTCACGTTAGGTATATATGAGACTTAGACGAATCACTGGCTTCATTGTGGTACAGTCTTCATTTACAAAACATTCAATGGTAAACAACGTGGTTTGCAGGAACGATGACTGAATGAAAGGAGTAACTCTTCTCCATATCGGACATCTTCTTATCATGTTTATAATGTATCGTAAAACTTTCTTACGCATGCGCATGAGTATAGGCTGCTTAGAGCCTCTTGCTTTGTTATAGTTTTTTCTCATTAACATTTCTATGTACTTGTGATAAATTACGATTTAAAACTGAAGATGACAGAAGAGCTGCAGAAACATGTCTTTGAAAATCAAAAATGTTGTTTTTCTTCAACTTTCATGTTTATTTTTAAATACGGAAAGACATTTTATACTAACTGAGCCGCTTATCCCCTTCACAGAGGGAAACTTTAATAAGCTTCAGGTGCTGTTCTCAAATTTCAGCAAGAATTACAGAAACAATGGTGAGAAAAGTAGTGACGGCTAACAGTCTTCGTATTTATAAAGCGAAGATAACGTATTTCTTTTATTTTTCGTTTTGGCTATAAGCCACACTATTGTTCTGTTATGTTTGAAAACAATCAATTCGGAAGGAAGTCATCCTAAAAAATCCAATTATATTTCACTTTCTTTGATAGCAGAGCACCATACTTAAGGTCAATGTCCGGCATATGTCATCGTCGTCGGTCTTTCGTACGCAAGATCCCGAATCAGGCTCTTATACTGTAATTTTATTTTTTAAGCCCAGTCAAACTTTTAGTACTCGTTTTTGTACATTGTTAGAATCCAGCCTTTGTGCTCTTTTTCTTTTTTGACGGTCTCTCTACGTACACGAAAATTTTAGTCAGCTCCACACTACTGCAGGAATGGTTTTATTGAGTGTGCCTCTTGCTGTCTCAAGTCTTTTATTATTAATTTTGGGGCAAACTAATTGGCAAAAGACTGACCAACCTCTCGATTTGTATACCGAGGACTGTTTTGAAGTCCCCAGCCAACGGCTTAGTACCACCCTCGGCACATTCTCTTCCCTATAGCCGCCATCTTTTTGGCCAGCGCCGGTTACGTTTCGTTGAGCATGTGCAGAGTACTTATTTTCGATAACTCTTAGTCTCCGCAGAACGAATTTCAAATTGGAACCGGCCAGGAACTGTAATCCGTGGCGCTGGCCAAAAGGATCATCTTTAACTGCAAATTTACATTTTTATGCCGAAAACTCGGTTTATTCTCTCCGGAATCTGTAAGGACAGCAAGTTCATCTATCATTAATTTTAAACTCGCCAAGAGGAACTAAGTTGCTTTCTATATTTCCTGGACCGACTTAACGAACAGTTTATTCCGCTATTTTGTTTGTTTATTCGCCGATTAGTGAGTTAATCGACCCTTATCTTATCCCTTGATTAGCGCTAATCGTGCTTTCAGAAATAGAATCTAATCGAAGGATAAATTTTATCTCCCGCCAGTTAGGCTAATTTAACCGTTGGTTGGCGCTAATCGGCTTTTCAGGAAGCGGGGCCTGGTGATTCTGTTATCTTTGTATTTGCATCAGGCTGATGACAAACCACTCCCAAATGGACCATGGAAACCGAAGTCATATCCGCAGATGACAGAGACGTTCTAACCTTTTATCTTCTTCTGTTCACTTGCTCGCAAGCGAATAACTGTTTCAGTTTCTACCAATGCGCAACGTGATGGGAAATTTGCGAAATGATGTCCATTTTAATAACTACTCAGCTGCACACAAAGTCATCGGTTATCTCTAGTGATGGTGAACCGCCGTGGACCGTCAAACCAATATGAATAGTGCAGGATATCCCATTTGACAGCGCAAGTAACAATTTCCCTTCACAAAAAATGAGATGGCGTGAAAAAGATAAAAGATAACGCCAGGAAACTTTTAATTATCCTTTTTAATAGCTATCCTTGAGGAAAGCATTTAAGGAATACAATAACAAAGATAACGCGGTGCACTTGATTTGTCATTTACAGATGGCGTCAGCAATTGATCATGTAGTGGACCAGATTTAGATACCGGCAAGGTCTCGCCGGCCCACCGACAAAGTTTGTAAAACTATTCTGTTATACTCTGTTTGAGATACAAAAAGAGAAAAATATTCACCTGAATACTAGTGGTTTCTAATGGAAGGTAAAGTGCTGCAAAAAGATGGTCTAGTTATAAAGCATCATATTTCTTAATTTCCCGAAAAAATATTGGGAGGTATCCGGTAGTAATGTCCAAAGTTGATTGTAGTAAAGGGAAAGGAATGTCTTTATTAACAGATGCAGAAAGTCTTCGGTGTCTTTTCATTTAGGTATTAGGAGTCGAAATACGTACGTTGGCCAAAAACAACTAACGCGTACAAGAAGAAGAACAGTGACAACAAAGCTAAGTGTGAATAAATGTCTTTTATTGTATATGTTTGCGACCACAATGGGTTGTTTAGCACATTGGCCACCGAGCGCATTCGCTCAGTTCGGTTTGTTTGCGACCAAAATGGGTCGTTTGGCACATTGGCCACCAAGCGCATTCGCTCAGTTCGTTTTTTTCTGCGACCACAATGGGTCGTTTGACACACTGGCCACCACATTCGCCCAATTCAGTTTGTTTGCCGTCCTGGTTTGTCACCGGATCAGAGCAAATCGGCTCAACTCGTGATTCGGTTTGTAGGTCGTTTTATGTCGCTGCTTTTGCATTATTTGCAACCAATGGTGCTTTGAAATCAACGATGCTTTGAAAGAAAAGACCGAACAACTCCTTAAGTGACACGGTAGCAAAGCAGTACAAATTATACTCACCAAAAACATGTCCTACACGAACACGTCAGACCTATGGAAGAGCTCGCGAAGGGAAAGCACGCGTTTGAGCCAGCGTTGCAATGATCAGCTGTGCTGTTGAACAGCATGAGGTATGTACTTGGTGTATCCCTTATTATTTTATATTGAAACACTTAGTTTTTATTTCAGGAGAAAAAGAAGATAAAAACAGCAGAATGGGGAATCGAACCCGGGCCGTATGATCTACTCCATGCACACTATCCACTACACCACCGAGGACTAGCTGCCGAAAATTGTAATTTTTAAGATAATATGCTGCTAGCCCAGACCATATATAAGAACTAACCCTTACGATACACTGGAAATACTGGAATCAGTGCTTAACCCTAAATACTAAAATCAGTGCTTCAACCCTAGATACTGTAATCCGACCCTAAATTACACTGCAATATATCTAAATACATTACAATAAGGGATACATGAGGTACCATACATTATGATCAGGGATACACCAAGTACCTAGGCAGCATGAAAGCGGGGCAAAATGACCAACTAACAAATGTCGAGATTCAAACCGGTATCTGTGTTAAATAGTACTGCTGCGAGCGTAGCGAGCAGCAATAAAGTTATTCGCATTAACAAAAAAATTCACAAATTTTGTTCCTTCATCACCTGCGATCTATAGCTCGACTGGAACAGACGCAAAACATGGTGAATCGTTTTATTCAAGGACTATAATTAAAACTATCTTACTTCCGCAACTTAACATATAGTAAACACTCAGAGTTACGAAATAAGCTCGCAAGTAAAGGCAGATACTCTGCTCGCTAATGATTAATGTGCTTTAAAGCTTCGATCCGTAAACAGAACCTTAGCGACTTTGCAGCAACTAGTCAATTTTAAGGTATTAAAAATTAATGAAATAATTAAATATATACGTTCATAACGTTTGTGCATGCCTTTTTAATTAGAATCAGTAGTATAATAAAGATTATTCACCGCCAACATCATCATTTCTTACGCTTACCCAAACATAAACCCATGACACAAAGCAATAAGCTAAAAAACCACACAACCATTTTGAGAAATAAATTATTATTTCTGCTGATATTAACATGTAATGTAAAATTAACATCAACGAACCAAATTCACCCCGTGTTTCGAATAAGCTGAAAATATCATGACATATGCCATTTATTTTTTTGAATTTGAATTGGCATAAATCATCGAACCAAATTTACCCTCGTCTTCCGCATAAGCTATGATATTATTTAGCTGTTACGATTGGCAGTCATTTAGTTTATTGCTTTGTGTCATGGGTTTATGTTTGGGTAAGCGTGTGAAATGATGATGTTGGCGGTGAATAATCTTTATTATACTACCGATGAAATCTCTCTCCCCAATTCTGGCAGTGGAAAATCTCCCCAATTCTAGCGGTGGAAAATCTCTCCAAAATTCTGGCGACGGTGGTGGAAAATCTCTCCCAAATTCTGTCAGCGGTGACGATAAAAATTCTTTCCCGGAAAGAAAATGTCTGATTCCGAAGAAGAAGAAATAGATGATACTCCTGAAATTATTCGAGAAACCCTCACAACATGGCATTCTCACAAAAATGACAGGCTGGAACATTTCAAAGATATCATCCGCAAACATCAGGGGAAAAAAATGAAATTTCACTCAAAGATCTCGAATTTTATGAAAAAGAAATTCTCTCCCAAATTCCCCGTGACGAAATCACAAGAAAAAAAGTCAGGGATTTCGTCAAAGCTTCCAAATGGAAAAAAGTCGATGGAAATGATCATGAAATATTTAATCACATAACAGGCCACGATGGGAATGATTATGAGCACCTGGAAAAATTTCTCATTGACGATTTTAAATATTTTTCACTTGCATATAATGACCTTCATCTCAGCAGAGACAAGTTTCTCAGCAGAGACAAGTTTCTCAATTGCCATCAAGTTCTTTTCGCCCTGTTGAAGAAGAACGGTTTCAGCCCCAATGAAGATGATTTCAAACTGCTCAAAACTCCATCCAGACGGGCGAAACAAGAAAAAATAATCCAAACAATCTTCAAAAAATGTCATTGGAAAGAAAATGGACCCATTTGAAAAAATAATTTTCAATGAAGCTGAGCGAAGCGAAGCCAGTGACCATGAAAATTGTTCCACATGCTCAGAGGAAGAAACAAGAAGCGAAGATGAAACCCCAACAACCTCTGACGAGGAATTCATTGTCTCTGATTCGGAGATGGAGGAAGCAGAACAAGAGGAGTGTGTAGAAGATCAACTCGAACTCCTTTTTGAATCTTTTGTCAATCTCCAGGAGGAACAGAAGATTCTCAAAAAGGAACTCCAAAAGCAAAGTTGTCTCCTCTGGGAAATCCGCCGGGAATTGAAAGAAAGCGGTGATTTGAAATCATGAATATGAATGGCAAACATTCATATTCTAGCGCGTCTTCTGGGCATCACTTATTTTGAGATAAGTTCTGAAATGCATCACATAATTACTCAAATCACCGCAGATCCACATAATTCGGAATGTGTTGAATCAGCCATCATTTTCTCAATCAACTCTGTTTGTTTTCGCATATCTTTCGCAAGCTCTTCAACCCACTTCTCCAGATTAACATAACTCTCCATCAGCAAGTCAATGGAATCAATCTCATCGTCCGAATCACTTTCACTCACAGGTATTTCTCTCTTTCTTTTCGCATTCGAAGGCATTTTCTTTCCATTCATTCTTTTTCCCAATCTGCATCATTTCTTAGAAAATAGTTTTCATTCCCATTAAATCGGTGTTCGACATTCATGATTTTAGAAGATTTTTTCAGCCAAGCTTTTCCACATCGCTCAATGGAATCCACGAATTGAATTTATGGGAATAGCCTTTCCATTTTACCAAGGCTTTCTTTTTCTTGTAATCGCGGCGAAGAACTTTTTCAATGCGGAAAACATCTTGCGTAGTATGCGACAATTCTGCTTCGTAAAACGATCCGGTGATTTTCTCTCCCAGCAGATCAACTAATTTATACGTTACAGGATTTGTGCTCAATATTTCATCAATCACAAATATCTCCTCTGTCCAGCTCGGGGTGAAACCTTTGTCAAATATCTTTCGCTTATATTTTGAAATTCTAACCCTGTCGCCGACTTTGAATTTTGCTGGGGCATGTTTTGCATAAATCATATCGCTGAAAAGATTTGCGAAAACCTTTTTCTCATTTTTCTGTTTGCTCGCCTCTGTGGGGCTCATCCGAATGCTCGAATGAAAACGACGGTTATATTCATCAACTAATTTGTCAAGTTTATCAAAGAAAATTGTATTATTGTTAGCAGAAAACATCCGGAAGAGTTTCTCCTTCATGGTCCGATTCCAGCGTTCAACAACAGACGATTTCTCTTCATTTTCCGTTGTATACAATTTTACCCCATTCTTATCAAGCAGATCTTTCATTGTTGCGTTGAAAAACTCACTTCCTTTATCAGTCCAAAGCATTTTCGGTTTTCGCTTCGTTTTAAATATATCTCGGAAAGCGTCAGCCACTGTTTGACCTCGCTTGTCTTTCAGGGGGCGAATCCAACCGAATTTTGAGAAAACATCGATCACCATCAGCAGGTATCTGATCCCTTTATTCCACCTCGAAAATTTCCCCATCTCGACCAGATCAGCCGCCCAGATGTTGTCAATCCCATATGCTATGACTCGCCTCTTTGGAAAGCGTCGCCTGATTGGCTGGTGAAGTTCATTTGCTAGATTTTGAGCCCAGCCTTCACTCAAAATCTTTTCCCGTTTTTTGGGGCACCGAGGCCAAGTTTTTGTTTTGCTTGAATTGTGTTTCTCGCCAAAGCATGCCCCCATTGCCTTTCTTTCCAGGGAATGGCATCCAAAGCGGCAACCATTTTCCTGTCTGCTTCGTTCTTGCATTTGCGCGGATCCGCTTTCTTCGCGCAGACTGAATAATCAACATCGTGTTGCATAGCAACTGCATCTGTTTTTCCTGTGGGCTGCTGCATAATTTCGAGAATTTTTCCCTTTTCATCAAATCTGACTTGTTTTTCGAGTGGGTTATAAGGGCCTGTATAATTATGCCCTGGGAGGGTGAAACCTTTCTTTGGTCTTGGCAGCTTCCCAATCAGGGAATGAACATCCAACCCGCTGCCATCCAAATCTGCTCGATCTGTCTTATATTTTCTGTTTGGTCTAATCGCCGTGGACAGCTCATTCAGCATATCGGAAGAGGTTTTGGCAAGAAATGGTTTCATCTTGTCCAACGCAAAATCCAATGCTTTCTTTTGAGTGTTTTTATTTCGCAATAATTCACTGGCTCCATAACGGCCCATTTCAACTGTTTTTTTCCCGAGCCAGGGAAGAGCATGAGCCACGCCAGTCAGCGCAAGTTCACCGATGCCCTCACCTTGTGAGGGCAGACTCAGTTTCCCGAATTCGCTCCGCTCGTTTTCACAAATCTTGTTTTTTTGATTCCGCAGGAAGCGCAATGGCAAAACCACATCTTTCTGCCATTTTTTGCAGTCATATATCCAGTTGGTTTCACGCATTCAGTTTGTTTTTTTTCCTTCACGCAATATGATTTCATTTTAGAGGGAAATCATATAGTTCACAGTCTGAAATACTTATATAGCGTCATCAAATATTCCATTTTCCAATCCACTGTTTCAAGATCTTGTATGCATAAGTCACTTTCAGCGAGTTTTTGTTTCACGGTTTCCACATCTTCCCCAGTTGTTCGGGCGAAATTTATTTTTTTCTTTCCACAACTCTCGCAATGGGAGAGGAACATGGGTCGGCCGGTTTTGGTGAGAAAATATTCACTTGGTTCAACGCATTCTGTCTGCTTTTTTTCCTTCACGCAATATGATTTCATTTTCAATCGAAATATTTTTTTATGAATTTTTCATTCTCCCCCGAGTCAGTCAGACTGAGCGGTTTGAGAATATCATAGAAATCTTTCCCCTGCGACCATTGATGGAGGAAATACAGGCAATAATACCCGCAAAGAACGCTGTTGATGTTTTGATATTGACTGCTGTTCCAAATCACCGGTTTGGAACTTTTGAATTCCTGGGGAAATCCCATCCCAAAAGAGTCGAAATACCACAGGGCACGATCTCCGGGGGCGCAGCACACCCAGTGAGTTCCTGCATTTTCAAGCGAATCAAGATTGATGATGCAGGGGCTGTGTTCTCGGGGCATGGCTTCATCCCTGGCGAAAATCCCTTTGAAATTGGGAATTTTCAGAAAATCAATCCACTGGAGAAGATCAAGGTTGGTCAGTGGTTTGTTCACGAATTTAGGTTTCGCTTCGCTCACAATATTGCCCCGAGAACTGGGATATTGTTGAATGGACTTTTCGATCCCAGCAGAAGTCCCGCTCCTTTTTTGGATTTTTTTCCCATCCCAATTTTTCGTCCCCAGGTTCCGATGAATGGAGGCGCGCGTTGGAAGGGAGTGCCCAATCTTGGAGCGCCGTTTCCTTTTGGGTGTCCAACTCTAGGAGCGCCTTTTCCTTTTGGACGTCCAACTCTAGGAGCTCCTTTCCCAAACAAATTTTTCACCATGTCCAGCGCCAGTGGAATTCCGATGGAAGCCAGCACAGTTCCCAACAATCCACCAGATTGTTTTGCTGATGGCTTCACCACCAACTGTCCCCCTGATTTCAGGGCAGTCAAAATATCCTGTTTCTGCTTATTTGTCAACAAATGTTTATTGTCAATCAGTTTCTGAATTTTATCTTGGGGAATGAGAAATCCACCCGTTTGCCCGCCTCCTTTCAGTCGAGGTCGCTGCGCTCCCTTCCCGCTTATCTTTTTCACAACTTGACTCGCTCCTTCACTCGCCAAACCAGCCAATGCTGACAACCCAAGTGTCTTTGCCAGGGTGGGTGCCAGGGAACGAGCCAGGGGAACAATAGCAGAGAAAAGACTTCCACCTTGCTTCATCACTTTTCGGATTTGCGTTTTTGATATCTTGATCTCAGCTCCTTTTCCCTGAGATGCGGCTTTGGCAATTCGGTTCTTTTGATTGACTGTCAGCATCAGTTCATCATTTCCGCGTGTTTGATTTTTTTTCAGCCTCAGGGTGATAGCGCAGTTTGCTTTGAATGCTCTTCCAAGCTTGCTTTTTTGCCTTTCCGACAGATTTACTTTATATGGGTGATATGTTGTCATTTTAAATGACAAGATATGTTTTTCACAGCCGCTGCGCGTGCTCGCTGCGCTCGCTTCACACGTCACACGATAACCAGCTCATTTCCAATCTTATCGATTTTCACTTCTTCTTCATAGAGAACTATCGCATGTACATTGAAGTTTGCCGCTGCATTTGCGCTTAATCGATACCTGAATATCAACTGCTTGGCATCTCTTGTTGGTTTTTCAGTTTGATAAGTCAGATCGAAATAGATCAACGGGAAAAGAGACTTGAAATTGGTCAGATTCAACTGTGTTCCAGTGTTATAATCATTTTTCCTCATTGCATAAGCCATGACATCCTGGAAAATCCTCACTTTTGATTCACTGTCGTACTCTGTTTCCGGGTAGAAAACTCCGTTTCCATATTCCAGCCGCCAGTTCAACAAGGATGAAGTATTATCATCCACTGCATTCAGCGTGAAAGTGTTCATGAGATAAGAGCTATCTTCTGCAGGGGCGCCAGCGGTTCTTTTCAGCCAGACAAAAATATGCCTCACATTGTCAATACTTGCGGATATCTGGAAAAATCCTGATGACTGCGTAGGAGCTGATTTGGAATACATCTCCCTCAGATATTTCCATTGCGTTTCTTTCAGGAATGAGCTGACAAATTTGTCATAAAGTGAATCTTTCGGTGTCAATCTGGGGACCCAAAGCAAAAACCTATTCACAACAACTCTTCCATCATCAGTGCCGTTTGCCATATGAATGAGTTCCTCATCATCTTGAAGAGTTATCTCGAATTGCAGCTGCATGGGAACCAACATCTTATCTTCCAGTTCCTCCCTTCAGGGGAATGATCGTGTTAATGTTCTTTGCACCGCCGCCTCCATTGTTTTGAACTGCTTGAGTTTGCAACCGCCGAGCTTCAAATCCAAGATTCGTATCAGCGGTTGTTGCATTAGTATCTAAATACCAGAAACTGTTCTTGGCGACTGATCTGCTGAAGTCGTCGGAGTATTCTAGCAAATTCTTTGTGAAACAGACCTGGTGCAGATTATCAGTATCATAAATAATCTTTCCTGCCGATTTAATCGTCAGGTGTTTAATCAGGGAATGAGCTCCATTGATCACTGTGATTCTGTCAGCTGCTGCATAGCCAGCGCCATCTGCTAATTTCTGGAGCTGAAATTGCACCTCGAAATAAGCGTTATACCAATCATAGAATGCGGATCGGTCATTAATTGTGAATTTATAACCACTTTTTTGTTGATGTTGATCATTAGCTGGAGCTCGGATTGTGTCATCCAGCTGGAAGCGCACTAATTCATTTCTTTGAAGATATTCATTCGATCGAAAAGCCATTTTAAATCATTTTTTTCTTTTTCGGACTCCCTGCCCAGAGATCAACCTGTTCAATATAGCATCAGAACTTTCTCCGGAGGTTGACGCAGGGGCTGATTGTGGTCGAGCTAGCTTCGCTCGCTGGTGGCTTTGTTTTACCTGGTGGCTTCCCCTTTCTCATATTTACCAGTTTTTTCATGATCAAATCACCAGATTTTTCAACTGCTTTTTTGCCGAGTTTATCCCCAGCGTGAGAAATTCCTGATTCCAATGCTTTTTTCGCAATGGGTTTCGCGAATTTATTGAAAACTGCGGATGCGATCTTCCTCATTGGTTTGAAAATATTGTCCACAATGACACCTGTTCCTTTATGCCGGAAGACAAACCGCTCCAGCTGGGGGTGGAAAAAACGAGAGAATTCATAACTTTTCATTTTATTTGTTTTTTCAAGATAAGCGAGAACGCTGTATCAGCTCCATTCAAATCAACAACCCGCCTTTTCCCATCAGTGATATAAATCCGAATGGAACTTATTCTGTTTTTATTCACAGGGCTGAACATCACTCTCATGGGTTCCAAAGTGAAACTATAGGAGGCCTGCAGAACAGATGTTGAAAAGGAGAAGATGATATCACTCTCTTCCCCATCCACAAGCGAATCACTTGTGAGATCGCAATGAACGTTCAACATATCAGTATCTTGACTGAGGTTTGGAACTCTGGGGCCAACATTGACTTTATCTTTCAGAATCTTTTTATCGAAACCAACGAGATCGCCGAAGTTGGATTTCTCGAGATCAAGTTGCCAGTTTGCTTCCAGTGTGATTGTTACTCTGAAAGTTGTGGGAGAGAAAGCAAGATTGATTGGGAATTTTTCATTCTTTCCTGGGGTGGATCCTGCGAGGGGGCCTGTTGCGTTTCGAATTGCCGCATTCAAAGTGGAATAATCCCAAACCCCAGCGGGGAAGGTGATATCGGAAAATGTTTTCCCACCGTCAGAGCTGAATCTGATCAGCTGATTTTTCAATGCCGCAGTGATGTTATACCACGTAAAACTCATATTGATAATTCTGTTCAACCCAACAACATATTGGGAATTTGGATCCAAAATAATGGGTCGATTGAATTTTGTTGTGAAATTTTCTGGTTTGTTTCCCCCAGTCTTGACGGAAAAGGATGACAGGACAATTTCTCTTTCGATTTCCATTTTAGAGTTTGAAATACTTTCTGAAGATCTTCTCATGCTGGGAACGATTGATGACTCCCTCTTTCAGGAGAAGATCAAGAATACCAACCCCGGTATTTCTGATTCCCTGATTCGTATTCCCAGCAAGAATGGAGCCAACGATGACTTCAAGTTTCTGGAGGAGATCTGTGGGGTTGGAGAAAAAACGGATGGATCCACCTTTTTTTCTCCTGATTCCCGAACCTTCCAATGTCTTTTGTTTCGCTTGAAAATGTTTGATGTATTCACTCAAAATTCGGGATGAGCGGTCTATTCTGCTATGTTGCAATTTTTTTTGCTCTTCCGTTATTTCCCCTTTCTTGAATTTTTTGGTCCAAGATGATTTGTAGCCCTTCAACTGATTTCTTCTGAAGTTTGCAATGGTCACAAGATCATTGATATAATGGATTTTCTTCGCTGATGAGACATTTGGTTCACTGAGAGTTTTCTCTGCAGTATCATAATTCGTGAGGTCCAAGTCATTCAAGATCTGATTGGCTTCATCTCCTTTTTCCTCTTCCTCTTCATCGCCCGGCGCAAGAGCATAATCGGGAGTGTCGTCTTCTTCATATTCAGGTGGATCTTCCCCTACTTCTTGCATAATTTCTTCATATGTTGGCGGCCCTGCTGGAATTTGCTTCTTTGTTTGGGATGGAACGGCCTCATCAAACAAACCTTCAACGTCCATCTCTTCAAATGGGTCGACTTCGGGGAGATAATCAACCTCCGCCGGTTTGGCTTTCCCAACTTTCTTCTGGATTTTCGGGAGTGGCCCCAAATTCGACGCAATCACCTCATCCAGTTTCGGTGTGACTGGTTTGAACATTTTTTCAAGTCCGATTTGACTTGTCTCTTCACCCAACTTTTTCTGGGTGATAGCATTGTGAACAAAGTTGATTTTTTTGCCTAAAGCAGATTTGCTTTTAGCCATTTCTTGCCATTTCAATAAACTCATTTTATATCCCAGAAACACAAATTTGGGATGAAGAACAAGATGTAGAACATGATGTAGAACAAGATGTAGAACGTCATGTTCATTAATAAAATGAAGATTCCAAATTATGATTGTCAGGATCCAATCACGAATTTCAAACAACGTCACCCTTTCATGCCGGATCGAACTTTCAGAATGTTGATCTGTGGCCCTTCAGGATCGGGGAAAACAAATGTTCTCCTGGATATGATCCTCCGCCCGCTGCTCTTCTACGATAAAATTTATCTCTATGCGAAAAATCTTGACCAAACCAAATATCAACGTCTGCTGAAAACGTTTCGCCCATTCAGCAAAGAAGCTGGGTATGACGTTGTGGAAGCATCCCCGGATGAAATCATCCCAGTTTCTGAATTGTCAGGGGAGAATCAAAAGCTGGTTGTTTTCGATGATTTTGTTTCCGAAAAAAACCAAAAGCCATTGATTGATTATTTCATTCAGGGCAGGCACAAGAAATGTTCTGTGATTTATCTTTCGCAAAGTTATTTCGGAACACCAAAAGATATCCGCCTGAATTGCTCGCATCTTTGCATCTTCGAATTCCCAAGCAACAAAGAAATTACGGCGATCTGCAGGGAGAACAATGTCAGCAAAGAAGATTATCGGAAAGCAACGCATGATCCGTTCTCTTTCCTGTATGTGGATAAGCCGAGGAAATTCATTGCCAAAAACTTTGATGAAAGCATTTAAAATGAGTTATTCAAATGGATTGCTTTCTGAAACAAGCAACTTCCAGGGAGGACGAGATGGAAAAGATGGATTGCCAGGAGTTGGTTTCAAGCTGACGCCAGCAGGGGACTTCGACCTGCAAAGGAAACGCCTGACAAATGTCGCTGAAGGAACGGGGAATTCGGATGCAATCACAAAGCTACAAGTTGACACGCTTGCAACGCAATTGCGAGCAGATTCTCTCCAGGTGGATGGTTCCTCGCATATGACTGGGGATCTTGATCTCAGGGGACAAAAACTCATCAACCCCGGGGAAATAGAAATGAATCGCAAATTGATCGTCAATCTGGACACGGATGAAAACCAGGATTTGTCAGCGGTGAATATGGTCACTCTGAAAAAAATTCCACCCTGATGCTCCGGCTCACACTCATGAAGTCACGAAGGATATTGATTTGAAAGAACTTTCTAACGTAACAAACTCAAAACAGCAGACGTATCATGATTTGGGAGCGCATTATAACAACCTGGTTTCTTATAATGACGCCAAAAATATCTTTCTCAGCCGCAAAGAGACGTTTCCAATGGAGACGGCTTTGGATATGGGAAATCACACCATTTTTAACGTGAAAGATCCCGAAGTTGCCGATCAGGGCGCAAATAAAAGATATGTGGATGCCCAATCCGCGAAAAAACTTTCGTTGGAAGGTGGAACAATGACCGGAAACCTGGATATGAACTCGCAACAAATCAACAATATTGCAGCGCCAACTCTGAAGCAACAACCCACGTCAAAATCTTATGTGGATAATGCGATAGGAGGTGTGGTAGCCCACACGATGGAATTAGAAGAGAAACTTAAAGAATATGTCAATGAATCGCATATCACGTCAACCTCTCACCCGAAGGACGCATTCCGCTATCTGATGGAAAATGTGGATGAATCCAGCTCTGAACGTCATGACAGTGACTGGGATAAGTGATTTTCCAGATTCGCCGCATCATTTCAACAAGAAGGCTTATGACTTACAAATCACAAAAGATCTTTTAAATGAATACTCTGGGAGACTTGGATTCAATATGTACAAATTACCAGAGGGAGAATACACCGTGTGCGTGGAATTCTTCCCCGCGTCAATGGATGGCGTGAGCGTCAACGTTGTGAGCACAAGTCTGAATATCAAACAACAATCAACTAAGAAGTTTTCGGGGTATTCCAGATCCATCATCCACATGCACAAATGGAGGATTTCCCCACCTGAATTCATCTATCTGGATTTGAAATGGAGAGGAACTGCCGAAGCAGCCGAAAAAGGAAATGCAAATCTGATCATATATGGCATTGCTGGTTCTCAACCTGATGTTGAAAGCAGCGTCTTCGATTCCCCTTTCGTTTTCCAAGCGGGGAAGATGGTCATGGAGGCTGACTTGGATTTGAATTCGCACTCCTTGTTGAATTTGCCGCTTCGCCCGTCAAAACACTTCATTTTTGCAAGATTTGTGAAAGGAAAACACGGTGATTGTTTGATCTTCCCAAATGAAGAGGAAGATGAAACAAATTATTGGCAACAATTTGGATCTGACTTCCGGATTTTGAATGTCACGGTTTTCATTCTTCAACGCGGTTCCAACCCAGTGAGTGGAGCAACCATCATCATGACAAGTGTTGTTAAAGGAGATCGCATCACTCGGAACGCAGTCAGACCTTCCACCAATTCATTTGGTTCACTGCAGTTCACCTTCAATCTCCATGTTGGGCAGGAAGAAGCTTTCTATCTGGCTCTCTCGGATGGAAATGCCATTCAAAGAGCAAAAGCGACAATTTTGATTGAAAAATGATTTTCTCCCTGAAAAATGAGAGCGAGCGAGCGAAGCGAGCCGAGCCGCGCGAAGCGAAAACAAAGCATCTTTGCTTTCAATCACATCAACCCCGCAATTCGGGAAGAAGAACTGGAAGAGATCAAAAAACTCTTTCGATTTTATCATAAAAGATTCTGGTGCCTGAAACGAGCGCATGGTCGATTCAAGAAAATGAATCTGCTCATGAATTTGACCTCTTCCGGTCTGGTTGCAATCGGGACGATTGCTGGAGCCGCGACTTTGAACCCAATCGTTTTGGGAGTGATTTCAGGAGCAGGATTAGTCTTGAAAACAGCGAATGAAATGAAGAATCTGAAAAGCAAAATTGAGATGGCGAAATTCGCTTTCACCACCTATGAAAAAACATTGAGTGATTTGCGCTTCGCTTTGCGGGGAGGAAATTTTGATCGAGCTGAATTTTTGTTTTCAATGGAAGCGATTGATGGGATTGTGATTGATTTGGGGTTGGATTTGGAAAAGTTTGAAGCTGAATGGGAGAAAAAATTTGAGGGTTGAGAATTTTCATTTCCCGGAAATGAAAAATCACTTGAATTTCTTGATTTTATTGAATATGTCAACGTGAAATGTTCTTTCATTTTTCCTCAAAGATGCGACCATTTGAACTAGTTTTAAGGGTTGAAAATCTTTGAGGGACATTTTTTCCTCCAGGGCTATTAGGGCTTGATCTCGGTTCACCTGAAAAGCCACTCTGCAGATGATGGAAATAATTTTGATCAAGCAAACGGTTTCACCATTGTATTTCAATTTTTTTTTCTTCCAGTCCAATTCGAGATCTTCATCCGCGAATAATTTATTCGCAATCATTCGACAAAGTTCATCAAAATCTGGAACAGCGATCTTGAATTTTTCAAACCATTCCTCGTCCATTGGGAGTGGAGAAAAATCGATTTCGCGAGAAAGTTGTGAATCTTCCGCTTTTGATTCGCCGAGGAAGAATTTTTTCTTGTCCGACCTCCGGGTGATGGTTGAGTTTCCTTTTTTCAATGCATTTGTGATTGCGCAATTTGAGATTCCATATTCTTTTGCCGCTGAATTGATGGAAGTGAAATTTTTGGTTTTTTTCCCATCGGAGATTGAAAAATGCGTTGCTGATTTCGACATTTTTTCTCTGGTGAAAAAAAGGAAATAAAAAATTAAAATCCCATTTTATCTGGATAAACTGTGATTTTATCCAATCATTTCTCCAATTTAGTTAACTGGGATTTAGATGAAATGGGGCAGAAATTTTCTTGAATTGTCAATTCAAGCTGATTTTCAGCGAAAGATTTTCAAACCCCGGAGAGATTTTCAAACCCCGGAGGATTTTCATCCCAAAATCCGTTTTTGGGGTGATTTTTCATCACAAAATCCGTTTGGGGAGATTTTTCATCCCCCGGACATCCCTTCATTCATAAAATTTGGAAAAAAATTTGGAAAAAAAATTTTCCCCCAAATAATATGGAGGAATTCTCCGGAGGAAATTTCATTTCAAAATCAGTTTCCGGAACAATGCTGAATTCAGCAAAATTTGAAAATCATTCCCCTGAGTGGGTTTTTCAAAATTCATCTGGAGGGATTTTCAAATTTCCCCTGAATGGGGTTTTCAAAATTCATCCGGAGGGATTTTCCAAATCATTTTCCGGAGGGATTTTCAAAATCATTTTCCAGAGTGGGTCAAAAATTTCCCCTGAGTGGATTTTCAAAATTTCATTTGGAGAAAAAAAGGAAATAAAAAATTAAAATCACATTTTATCTGCATATTTGTCAATTTTAGCCAGTCATTTCTCCAATTTAGTCAACTGGGATTTAGATGAAATGAAGCAGAAATTTTCCTGAATTTGAATTAAAAGCTGATTTTTAGCGAAAGATTTTTTTGTTCCCGGAGAGATTTCAGTTCCGGGAGAGATTTTTCATCCCAAAATCCGTTTTTGGAGAGATTTTTCATTCCAAAATCAGTTTTTGTGGGCGATTTTTCGTTCTGAAATCCATTTTGGAGAAAATTTTTCATCCCCGGAGAATTTTTTTCATCCCCCCGGGATTATTTCATTTAAAATTATTTTGGAAAAAAATTTTCCTCAAAATAATTTTGGAGAAATACCAGAGAGAAATTTCATTCCAAAATCAGTTTCCGGAGAAATTTCAAGTTCAGCAAAAAATATTTTTCCCGGAGTCAAACAAATTCTTCCCGGAGTTGGATTCCGCAAATCAAATTCTGGGGATTCAGATTTCAAAATTATTTTCCGGAGGGGATTTCAAAATTCAAAATTCAAATTCAGATTTCAAAATTATTTTCCGGAGGGGATTTCAAAATTATTTTCCGGAGGGGATTTCAAAATTATTTTCCGGAGCAGATTTCAAAATTCAAAATTCAGATTTCAAAAATTCAAAAATATTTTCCGGAGTGGATTTCAAAAAATATTTTCCGGAGTGGATTTCAAAAAATATTTTCCGGAGGGGATTTCAAAATTATTTTCCGGAGTGGATTTCAAAATTCAAATTCAGAATTCAAAATTATTTTCCGGAGGGGATTTCAAAATTATTTTCCGGAGGGGATTTCAAAATTCAAATTCAGATTTCAAAATTATTTTCCGGAGGGGATTTCAAAATTCAAATTTCAAAATTATTTTCAAAATTCAGATTTCAAAATTATTTTCCGGAGGGGATTTCAAAATTCAAAATTCAAAATTCAGAATTTTTTTCCCCGGAGTGGATTTGGGAAAAATCTATCTAAAATCAAACCTGGCACACGTGGAAAAATAAAAAAATCAGGAAAAAAGTTCTGCCCAAATTCACAAATATTTTTCCAGAATTGAATTCTGGAAAAGATTTTCTCCCTGATTTCAGCGAGATCAAACTTCATCGTCCTCATTCTTGTCCTCAAACTCATCGAATTCTGAGGCCGCCTGCATTATTTCTTCCACCAAAACTTCGTCCACAATGCATGTGATCGCTTTCACATTTCCGCAGAAAAGATGTTTGATGGAAAAAACGACTTGCCCGCGGAGAGGACAGCCAATGAGTTCTTTTTGCTTCAAGATGGGTTTCTTTTTCCCATCCGCGCACAGCTCCCAAAATCTGCAGGAGAAATCCGTTGTGGGAATTTTGGAGGGATAGATTTTTGCGTAAATCTTTTCCTGCTCGGATTTGTCAGTTTTCACGAGAATGAAATCTCCCTCCTGAAATCGAGCAAAAGACGGGGAAATCTCTTTGATTGCCTGCTTCTTTTTCATCGCAGCAGAGTTGAAATGTTTTTCCAGATTGTTGAAGAAACTAATGAACTCGCTCGGAATAGTGATGCCCATAGAAAACGATTCACCCTCATGAAGGAAAATCTTGAATTTGGTTTGGAGTTTCACTTTGAACCGTGAGTCCATGTGGAGGCAGGGGAGAAGGCAGAAATTAATTTTTCCAGAAGATTTCTTACAGGGGTCTCCGAGTGAGCAATTGGGGATGGATATTTTCTCGGGATTCATTTTTTGGGAGGAGATAAAAAAATGAATTAAAACGCGAAAATCCATTTTTCCATGAACTTGCGATCCTCTTCCGATCGGACTGGGAGAAAACCAGTGGCCATGTCAACCGCTTTTTTGGAAGTTTCTTTCATTTTCAACCCCTTTATACCATTCCAAGTCTTCATCCCGTCAAACCACATGCTTCTTTGAATTTGGGATGAATCCAAATTGCATAATTTTTCATTTCCTTGAGTGGGATTCCCGTTTCCTCCACGGAAAAGAAATCTTTGTCTCCGATTGTGAAAAGTTTTTCTTTGTCAATCATTTTATTTAGTTTTTTTCTTCTTCAATTCTCCAATGACCCCAAGCAAGAGTGTGAATCTTATCTGGAAGGATAAATCGCTTGTCATCATCCGCAGAGAGAGCAGTTTTATTGACTGTTTCTGAGAACATCTCGTGGTGATGGCTGCGGATGAGATTCATAGTTCTCATTTGGCTTTCCCCGCTGAGAAGGCATTCTTTGAAGTCCTCATGGGTGATATGTTTCTTTATTGTTTGTTTTTTCACTCCCTTGCATTTCTTGCCGCCACCATCAGTTTCAAATAATTTGTAGCTGTATAATTTAGGGCGTAATCCAACAAATTCTTCAATTATTTTCCCCCCAGCTTCATCTTTCATGAGGCCGTTCACTTTTTTGTTCATAATTGGCATTCCTGAGGGGTGATCCGGGGGATAGTTGGATGTGTCAAACATCTCCTTTACATCTGGTTTCAGTTCCTGATAGACGTCTGCTGTTTCGATTTCATAGCACAAAGAATCAGTATCTGTGAATAACAGCTTGGCTTTCTCCCCGTATTTGGGTTTCATATATTCATAGTGAAATCTGAACATCAGTTCCTTTGATATTTCAAGAATTGACATTCCACAGAAAATTGGTTTGTTGAATGTCATTTTCTTCCGCTTCATATGAACAGCGATGAGATTCTCGTCAAAGATTGTGCTATGTTGATATGTGGGTTTAGCCGCAAGCTTTGTCGCAATCTTTCGATCATTGACAAGTCTGATGTCAACTCTCTTGCGGATATTTTCCATTGTTTTGCCGAATATTGCGTTGGGCATCAGTTTCAAAAAGTCTTTCTCGAAATCATTCTCCGCTGCTTGACGGAGTCGAATGTTGAGTTCGATATATGATTTCAGCCAAGGTTCTTCAGTGAATGATATTCCCCTGTGAATCTTAGTGAGTTTCAAGCCATGTTTCAGAGCTTGTTTCAATGCTCTGTGATGCATGATGATGCGTTTCTTATCTCGCAGATTGGGGATTAATTTCTCAACATTATTCTCGCAGATCACTCTCTCGGGGGCAAAGGGATAGTCATTATGCAAATCATGGAGTTCTTTGGGGTATTCCAAATCCACTTCAAGCACACAGGGTGTTCGGCGCCATTTCTTGAAATTTTTCATCCAGCGAAAGTTTCCCGTTGGAAGTGGTTGAGTCATTGCCCAGGAATAAAGGGAGTTAGCATCGAGATAGAGAATGTATTTCGCGGGGTGAGTTGGGTCATATTGACCTCCCATATATGGATTGTTTGCCTTTCCATGGCGATTTGAGATCATTGAAATACCACCACGGATTCCCTTCTCGTAGAACAGGAGCATATCTGGATCATTCAACAATTCAAGCTTGGCCCCTGATTTTTTCAGACCCGCGTCGAATGACAAACCAGGGGCGGTATAATACCACGCTGGATCTAGTTGATAATACTCCAGGCAGACATTACGAAATGCTTCGAAAACATCTGCCAGGAGCATCACATCCGTTTTCAAATAGAGATCGTGATATTCTCCTAAATTGTTTATCCCCATTTTATCCCAAACATTTTGGGCATGTTGATAGTCTTCATCGGATATTCCCGATTCATTAATTTGAGAATAGAATGCCTCCTTTGGCGGCAGTTGTGTTTCCTTGAATTTCTCAATGGAATCCATATAATCATAGGGATAGACTCCTTTTCTGGAAAGAAGCTCGGCTTTGTCTCCAAATTCATTCCTGGTTTCCTTCAGTTTATCCATGCCTGACTTTTTCAAATTATTTGCTAGATTCTCAAGAGAAGAAGCCATGAATTTCATAGAATCGTTGAATCTCAGTTCATGAGTGATGTTGACCGTTTTACCCTTTTTGTTAATATATTCTCCAATCTTGATCGTCTTTGAGAAGGATATATATTTTTCCTCATTGTTGGGGATGCATTTAATATCCCCAGGTATTTTGCCAAGATTTTTAATGAAGAGATGAGAATCATATCCCTCAAGATTATGAAAAATGACTGGGGTGAACTTTGGTTTCCGAAACTGCAGATTGCAACTGTTATGGGCTGCGCCACGATATTTTCCTGTGAAGTGGCAATGATCCCGCACCTTTTTATCAGATTCTTCGCCAAATTCTTCGTCAAATTCTCCCTGGCATATCCAACAAACTGTGGTTGCTTCATATTCTTTCTTATCTTCCTTGGTGAAAATTATCTTCTTTCTGAAGTCAAATTTCTTGTGAATATGTTTAATTGTTTCAATTAACTTCTCCACAAATATTTGTGCAACGTCATCATCCGCTGTTTTTGCCCGAAAGGGCACTGGAGGGAAATTCAAATCAACCCCATCCATGCCAACAACCTTGAGACAAAAACCACATGGCGTGTGTTTTTGAAATTTATTTGTGAAACTGCGATTATTCCCTGGGGAACAACCACTAATCGGTTCAGTGAATGCTTCAAAATCAGCGTAAATCACAAATGGAACTTTGATAGATCTGTTGTGGTTTTTAAATTGCAAAATCTCTCCCTTTGCGGGCATTTCGACTTTTATCGCTTCAGTTCTGCAACACAATTCTTCATGCTTAGCTAGATGCGCTTCGTCATAAAAATGATTGAGACAATGCAGGCAAAAAAGTTTGCGACCGACGTGATGATTAACTTGAGCTGAGAGAAGGCGACTCAGGCTGTTAACAACAGCATAATGTTGGATTTCATCTTTCTCAAAAAGCAGCAGGGTTATATGGCGTTGACGTTTTTTATGTTTTGAAATTCTCAAGGGATGAACCACTGATTCATACCCGAGAACATTAACGGCAATGTCGGGATTATTTCTTTCAAAACGATCTATTTCCTGCAGGGGCGTTGGAAATGAAATTTTATCCCAATTGACATCATCAGCTTGAGCTTTTAATTCTTTTGTAACTCTTTCAGGATGAATTTCACATGGAAAGAGTGCCCTTGTTACTGCCCATTTAAAGCATTGATTATCAGTATTTTGCATATTAATGAGCGCTTTCTTCTTAGCAAGGAATGGCGGAAGAGAAATATATGTGCTCCCGCCGAGAGGTTTGAATTCAACCAGATGCAATTCCAAATGATTTACGCGAACAAATTGCCAATTCGAGCCTTTCAGTTGGAAAATGGCAATGCGTTCAAGAATGTCTGCTATCATTTCATTTAAAAGAGCGGCGAGATCCGTCGCTGCGAGATTCAATTCTACTTCCGAATAGATTGGAGCATCAATCTCAATTATTTCCCCAGTTTGTAAATTCTGGCGTTTCATTCGACAGGATAGAATCAGTTTGATTTTAGTGTCTCGATTAGCATTGAGAACAGTCAAAAGTTTATCAGAAACTCGCTGAAAATAACTTCCAGGGGTCAGTCCTTCCACACCGTCAAAGATGAATTGACGGGTAAAGTTTTCTAACGCCGAAGTGCTTTCGTGAACTCCTATTGGTTGTTGATAACTGACAACTTTGCGTTGAAAATCCGTGATCATATTAGCAGCCTTTTTCGCCAGAGTTTGTGGCGCGGCTTTTAACCAATTCCACCATGACCGGAAAGTATTGGAAATTGTTTTCAATATACCAGGCTGCGGAGGAGGAGGTGGTTGAGTTTCTGGCGGTGTGGGTGAATCAATATTGCGCGGAGATGCAGTAATTAAACGTATTAAATCAGCCTTTTTTCTAGCGCGAGCGCGGCCGGGGATATATCTTTCCCTGGCAATTTGTCTTAGTTCCCTAATTGTCATGCGTTCCATTTTTCAGGAAAACATAAAATATTTTTTTTTATTTTATGTTCTTCTTCCCCACTCAACATAACAGATCAATAAAAAAGCAAAACTGTTGGCCAACAGAATCTCTCAAGGGAACTCTCTCCTTCCACCACTTCTCCCCCACCCAGTTCCCTTGAGAGATTTTTTTTTTCATTTTTCATTTTTTCATTTTTTCATTTTTTTTTTTTCATTTTTTTTTTTTGCCACTTAGGCTTGAGGCTGAACCAGCACTACTGCCGTGAACTCCCCGTCAACATCTGTCAACCTTCTTTCGAAGCGGTCATCGAACACGACTTAGCTCTACTCAACAACCCGACACCCTTTCTTAGGCCTGCAGTATATATATCATAGCCGCGAGGGTTTTTAGCTATGATATATATACCGGGTGATTGATAGGGATCAAACAGTCAGCCCTCGCTTTTTCTAACTGTTTCATAACCTATCCGCCACCGATATACCATATAGTTCGAACAACTCTTATATAATGATCAAAACCGCCACGCTTTCACATGTGGTAACTCTTTTACGCCCGCGTCTGCGCAAAACACAAGAATGGTTAATTTTATGCAAGCAGGTGGTAAGTGTAAGCAGGTGTTTTGCTTTCTTTTGTTTGTGTGAATTTCACTCTCTGCTTTCATCCTTTCTCGCCAGTATTTCTGCGAAAACAAAATCTCAAAGCCCCGTGAAATTTTCGCGTAAACTCACAGAAAGCGAACGAAATGAACGAAGTGAAACGACTCGGTGAAACCGCTTCAAATACAGGGTAAGTCGCTTTAAATATTGAGTTAATTTCAACGGTGGAGCGGTTCTTTTTCGGTAGTATAATAAAGATTATTCACCGCCAACATCATCATTTCTTACGCTTACCCAAACATAAACCCATGACACAAAACAATAAGCTAAAAAACCACACAACCATTTTGAGAAATAAATTATTATTTCTGCTGATATTAACATGTAATGTAAAATTAACATCAACGAACCAAATTCACCCCGTGTTTCGAATAAGCTGAAAATATCATGACATATGCCATTTATTTTTTTGAATTTGAATTGGCATAAATCATCGAACCAAATTTACCCTCGTCTTCCGCATAAGCTATGATATTATTTAGCTGTTACGATTGGCAGTCATTTAGTTTATTGCTTTGTGTCATGGGTTTATGTTTGGGTAAGCGTGTGAAATGATGATGTTGGCGGTGAATAATCTTTATTATACTACTAGAATCGATCTCAGGTTTTAGATACGTATTTCATATGTGCTATATATATGTTATTTACCGGTCGGGAGGTCCGTATAGGAGAAAAATGTGCCGAGGGCCGTGTTCAAGACCGAGGGCACAGTTGACACGGACCGACCAGGACCAGTTAGAAGTTCTCTTCATAGTTCATACTTATATATGTATGTATATATATATATATATATATATATATATATATATATATATATATATATATATATATATATATATATATATATACAGACAGTTAAATTGAGAACAGAAATTTCACAACAAAGATTATGAGTGAAAAAGTACCTCAGCCGGGAGTTGAACCCGGGTCTCCTGATGACCGGACAGATGCCTTAACCACTAGGCCACTGAGACAACCACAGATTATGAGGCAATTAGTTGTCCATATCTCCCTTCCCACACTAATTTGTAATTTAATTTCCTAGGGGAGTGGACTGTGAATCGCTGAACGACTGGGTAAAGTGACGCGATCCTAATTGCAGAATTTGTGTAAATGTCTCCCAAGAGCTTTCCACTGTGAAGCCACAAATGTGTTGTTTGTGTCTGTGTAAGTGTGGTTGTCTCAGTGACCTAGTGGTTAAGGCATCTGTCCGGTCATCAGGAGACCCGGGTTCAACTCCCGGCTGAGGCACTTTTTCACTCATAATCTTTGTTGTGAAATTTCTGTTCTCAATTTGTCTGTTCATATATTTCAGAAATCGCTGTGAATCGCCTTCCGAATTAGAATAGGTTGGTGATCCAAAGATTATGAGGCAATTAGTTGTCCATATCTCCCTTCCCACACTAATTTATATATATATATATATATATATATATATATATATATATATATACTGCTCGCAGTTTGAGCACTCTCGTGACTCCACAATGCAATCCAACAATGTGTAACCGTACATCCTGTGCCCAAGTTCAGGAGTTGCCATAAAGCCATTATGGTAATAACCGGGAGGGCACATTGTATACATATTTGTATGTTACGCTCACTGTTCATACAGTTTGAGCACTCTCTGGATTGGGTGGAGAGCCTCGTAAGAGGTGTTCACTATTGGCATATTGCTTCGCTCACTGCTCGCAGTTTGAGCACTCTCGTGACTCCACAATGCAATCCAACAATGTGTAACCGTACATCCTGTGCCCAAGTTCAGGAGTTGCCATAAAGCCATTATGGTAACAACCGGGAGGGCACATTGTATACATAATTGTATGTTACGCTCACTGTTCATACAGTTTGAGCACTCTCTGGATTGGGTGGAGAGCCTCGTAAGAGGTGTTCACTATTGGCATATTGCTTCGCTCACTGCTCGCAGTTTGAGCACTCTCGTGACTCCACAATGCAATCCAACAATGTGTAACCGTACATCCTGTGCCCAAGTTCAGGAGTTGCCATAAAGCCATTATGGTAATAACCGGGAGGGCACATTGTATACATATATATATATATATATATATATGTTTATGGAGGAAAGAAACAAATAAACTACGCTTTCATCCCGACGAGCCTGTTTCGTGGTTGCCCACTCATCAGGGGATTCAATAAGAATATTCTTTACCATCGCTTCTTATATACAAAATAATTTACATAATAACAATAACAAATCTATGCGGCGCGAAGTTTAACAGTTCAGCTGTTGCGTAGAAGGGCTTTGTTTCTATGGCGGCAAGAAGACACGAGTTCATTACGTTTGTTAAGTGTAGAAAGTTTCGGTCGGCAAATGATTAGAAATTTTTCCTTTAGGCAGAGGTTGCATCTTTTGCTTGAGCTGTTGTACGGTGAATGCGAAGACAGGATGCGCCATGAAATATAGTGTTCGATGTTGTTGTCTTTGAGAGTCCAGATGTACTTGCTTAGTTCAGTTGAGTTTCTGTGTTTAGAGTGGCGGAATGATGCGGTGTGGTTTCGGTATCTTGTTTTGAAGTCGTTTTCCGTGAGTCCGATGTATGTTTCTGTTGTGTTGTTGTCGTTGCGCGTGACTGTAGCTTGGTAGATGACTGATGATTGTAGGCAGTTTCCGTCGAGTGGGCATGTGTTCTTTTGTCGGCAGTTGCATGTCTTCTTGTCTTGAGTGGTATTAGAGTTAGCTGTGGCGGCGTCGTTGGCTTGCGTGGATGACTTTAGAATCTGCTTATTATGGTTAATATATATAGATAGCCCAAGCCTAACAGCGTCGCACTTTGAGCAAGCTTAACTAAGGTGAAACTTAACTAAGGTGAAAGGTTGGAAGCACAAGAATTAAGATTGACGAACGGTCTATTTTCAATTTTAGCAATTCTCAAAAACAGTAAGACTTATTACGCGACCGTCTGCACAGTACATTTTTATAGACCGTACAAAAGTTCACAAAAACAACTTTTCTCTGTCTAGAATAAATAGTACCACTAGTTTCCGAATAAAGTACGGTTTATGTTTGTCAAAAATTGCCCGAGAAACTGATTTGAAAATCAAAAATTGCAAAAATACACAAACATATTTGCATAAGGCGATGCGAGTGAAGATAGAACTGTACTATAAAATCAAGTCTTGTTTTGTTTACATAAAATCGCTTTTCAATCTATCTAATGAATGAACAAACACATAAAAATGGACAACACAATCTTCTTTCGAAAAAATTTATTCAAATCTCCATTAGTTTACGTTTAAAAGCAAAACGCGTTAATTATACCTCATCTAGTTCAAGCTTTCTTCGATGAAATTCAAGAGATCGATACAACTAAATTTAGGCACGTTTTAAAATCAATTCGCCAAAACTAACAATAACACTAATAACAAGTCACTCACAGATTGATATCAACATAAATTCTCATCGAAAACTGTAATCTGTTTTACCTTTAAGTTCCTCGTTTGCTTGGAAATTCAAATCTCCGCTTCTGGTTCTGAAATCATCTCCCGCATTGATAAAAACGTAATACATGAAGTTCCTCAAAGCAAGATTTTATCCCTGAAAGCTCGTCTTTTTCCACTAAAGCGGCTTCTGAGTATACCTTAATTAGTATCCCTGTCTTGAGTAGCAAACCGCGAAAAAATGCAGGAAAATAACGAGTTTAATTCTCCGCTAACTAAAGTGTTTACCGAGCTCACGGCTGTGTGGCCGCGCGAAAAACAAAATTGCTAAGATCCCGGATGTTATCCAACACGGGCGGGCACACACGCGCCCGCGAAACATTCCGCTAGCCATGACCATGAAAAATCACGGCGTAGGTTTTATGAGTATGGAGCTGCGCAGCCAGGCCTTCGGCCTGGCAAGTGCTCCGCTATCATTTATCTGTTTGGCGTTATTCATGCAGCTGTAACTTCCTACAATCTAACCTAACAGCTGTAACTGCCTACAATCATCAGTCATCTACCAAGCTACAGTCACGCGCAACGACAACAACACAACAGAAACATACATCGGACTCACGGAAAACGACTTCAAAACAAGATACCGAAACCACACCGCATCATTCCGCCACTCTAAACACAGAAACTCAACTGAACTAAGCAAGTACATCTGGACTCTCAAAGACAACAACATCGAACACTATATTTCATGGCGCATCCTGTCTTCGCATTCACCGTACAACAGCTCAAGCAAAAGATGCAACCTCTGCCTAAAGGAAAAATTTCTAATCATTTGCCGACCGAAACTTTCTACACTTAACAAACGTAATGAACTCGTGTCTTCTTGCCGCCATAGAAACAAAGCCCTTCTACGCAACAGCTGAACTGTTAAACTTCGCGCCGCATAGATTTGTTATTGTTATTATGTAAATTATTTTGTATATAAGAAGCGATGGTAAAGAATATTCTTATTGAATCCCCTGATGAGTGGGCAACCACGAAACAGGCTCGTCGGGATGAAAGCGTAGTTTATTTGTTTCTTTCCTCCATAAACATATACTTCGCTCTACATTAATGTATTGAGCACTGTTTTACGAATATCCAGTTCTACACTTTATATATATAAATACACTTTATATATATATATATATATCTTGTCTCTCAGGTATGTTAGAGGGCTGCCAGGTGTCCCCTTTAAGTAGAGGGTTTACTCCCCCTGCTAAAATGACTTTTGACACAACGATAAAGTTTCTATCTTTTTATCTTTATCTAGCTTCACAGCTGTCGGCGTGATTTCTAGGACTAAATTGCATTTAACGAATATGTTAGGGCCCAAACAGACTGAAACAGTTGCTTGATATCCTGATTTGTTCGAGAAAAGGTTTAGTAAATGTTTAAACTAGGGGTAAAGAGTTCTCTAGGATCCACAACACTTCCGGAAACTATTATGAAGCTCACGAATTATATAATACAGGAAAGTATTCAACTGGTCTTCTGACATTTCAAATGTCAGTCGTCCGTCAGTCGTCCATGTGCATTTCCGTTGGAGCGGGCCTATCTGTGGCATACACCATGCAGTTTGTTTTTCAAGGGAAAAGAAAATTTCCTAACTGGTTATTTGTCCATTAGGCTGACGTTTGTATAGTTTAATTGTGGTTATGATAACAAATATATATATTAGCGGCACACAGAGAAGCAAAGGAAGTCCGCACTATGATGGACGAAACACGCATTGACCTCAACAGATGGTTTGTAGCCATTCCCTGAGAATTTAAAAGACAAAAGCGCAGCGGCCATGCCGCCTGGTGTACGGAACAAAAGAAAGTAAGAGAAGCTAAAGAAAAACTTTGGCAGTGCATCGTACACCAGCGTGACGTCAGGTGAAAACGCTCTATAGGCCATTTTCACGATGGCGTCATAACTGACTACCAGAATCTTCTTTAGTTTCTTTTGTTTTCTCATTTTAGTTATGGCTATTATTATTTAAGTTCCACAGAGATTACAAAATTTGAATAAGACTGCGGGAAAACGAAACAAATTCTGGTAGTTGTCGTAAAATGATCATATATCGTGAAAGTCGCCTAAAATATGTTCCTGTATATACAGTAGTCTGAAGTGTCAGACGCTTTCTCGCCCTACCCCCCTGTGGACGCCGGCGAGAGAGCGTCTGAATTCTGAATGTAATAATGCCGTCCGGTTACGTCACGGACTAATCTATGTCTTTTCTGAATAAATTAAAATGTAATCAAAATCAAAAAGGCGGCCACGAGTCATAGGAAAAGGTAAAATTCAATGAACGGAAGTCATCTTTGCAGCAAAAGGAGAACGTGCGAAAAAGAATTCTGCCTTTCGTAACAACGTACCACCTGGCGCTGCCTAATCTTAAAAACATCTTAACCCTTTGAGGACCGTCCCGGCCAAAATCGTTCCTAATGGAACGATAAGACTCCACTGCTTTAAAAAATTGCAACTTTCTCAATCGCGCGAACATTGCAGTTGTGTGCATTGACTAGAAAGTCCTTCAAAATGAGACACCCAATAAACACAAAAAAGTCAGCGATTTTCGCAGAATTTCAGCGTTTGAATTTGGAGAAGAACAAAAATGACCGTTTTTAACGTCATAGAAAAACAACAAAAATCACGTTTTTGTCTTCAGTTTTTTTTATTGAAATCATCGTTGCAAACCCAAAAGTCAACATTCACAGCAAAATTCAGTCCTAGTCCTACCTTAGAAGTGATTTTTTTTTTTTTTTTTTGCTCTTATTCGTTCCTGGGCCAAGCTGCAGCCTCTCTGGTTCTAGTGCATCCTGGCCTTGCCTCGATTTTCAGCATCACGACCGCACTGCATGCTGGGAAATATCGAGAATTTTTGACAGGGTTCGTTCCGTCCCCCCCCACAGCCACTCCGGCCTACCACCGAAATTTCACGCTTGTTGTGTTCTTCAGTGGTCGCAACTTCCAAAATATGCCGTGGTAGGTCGAGAAATTCATCCAGGGTCGAGTCCCAAAGCTGCTTCGTTTTGTGGCGGCCATTTTTCCAGTTCAACGATGAATGAGCCAAATTTGTAAACGAAGTACAACACCTAACTCGCTTCATTGAGAAAGTGGACTCTTAGCTACCTTCACGCTTAATGATGCTCATCAGGCAGCTACTAAAGATGAAAAATGGCTGTAAACTTACCAAAAATCGCATACAAACCAAATTTGATCTGTTCGTATCGCTTAACGAAGCAAAAAACACTACGTCAGAATGACGTTTCTTGTAAACTCGAGCCTTCAGTGTTTTAGAACAGCAGCACTTTCCATGGTAACCCCAAATATGGAGTCACGAAATCCTATGGCTCGTTTATATGCAGAAAATCACTCAAAAACGTAAAAAGTCACGGTCGTCAAAGGGTTAATGAGCAAATGGCATTTAATTCAGAACCAACCATTGCTAAGAGAAATATACAAAGAGCCTCTCCTTATCTCATACAAAAAAGGAAAATCCTTGGGGGATATACTTGTTAGAGCAAAACTCTAAAGGTCACGTTCCACGTTATCACGGAGCTTAAGAGTCGTGTCTGGCCTGTCAACACCTCTTTTCGCCGCCATCATGGTCTGACTTCTCGATATATCAACAACTAAATGAAATACAACAATACCTCGTTCTTTTTATCCATTGTTAGGTTCATTTTTTCTTTAGTGTTGGATCGTTTCATGGAATATTCATAGACTGCTAAGCCATTGTTGTTGATATATTTATCAGTCGGTGTGATGTCGTGAGATTTTACCGTCTTCATTAATGTAAATGTAAATATCGAGAAAGGGCCGCCATCATTCAAACTGAACATCAATACAAAGCTTCGACCAATAAGTAGCTGTTTTTTATTGAGAACCAATCAGAATGTACCTACCATGCTCGCACTTATCCGTGACGTAACCGGACGGCATTATTACGTTCAGAATACACACGCTCTCTCGCCAGCGCCAACAGGGGGTGGGGTAGGGCGAGAAAGCGTCTGACACTTCAGACTACCCTGTATACAGGTATACACAACGTGAACAATCAAAGGGTACTAAAAGCCATCTCGTGATGCGAAACAACGCGAGGTTTATTTTTAATCAAATGCTTCTAAGAGCCAACCCGTAAGTGTAACGCAATATTGCGGTAAGCTTATGTTTTCACACTGACACGGTTCAATATTTTTTTTTAAATTAAACGTAAGGATTTTTGACAAACGCAAAAAGAAAAATACAGTACATCACTTTCATAAGTTCAGTCCGAAGAAGAAAGAAGAAGAAAAAAGAATAATACATATAGATAGCCTGAGCCTAACAGCGTCGCTCTCTAAACTAAGGTGAAATGTAACTAAGGTGAAAGGTCAGAAGCACAAGAATTAAGATTGACGACCGGGCTATTTTTTAATTTTAGCAATTCTCAAAAACAGTATTACGCGACCGTCTGCACAGTACATTTAGACCGTACAAAAGTTCACAAAAAACAACTTTAGTAAGACTACTTTCCAAATAAAATACAGTTCTTGCTTGTCAAAAATTGCCCGAGAAACTGATTTGGAAATCAAAACTGCAAAAATACACAAACATATTTGCATAAGGCCATGCGAGTGAAGTTAGAACTAAGACTTACATAAAATTCAAGTCCTGTTTTGTTTACATAAAATCGCTTTTTTTCAACCTATGTAATGAATGAACAAAGACATAAAAATGGACAACACAATCTTCTTTCGAAAAATTTTATTCAAATCTCCATAATTTTTTGTTTAAACGCAAAACGCGAACCATTTATAGCGCATCGAGGCCGAGCTGATTGTCTTCGATGAAAGAAATCATGAAACGACTGAATTTAAGCACGTTTTATATAACCATATTATTCAAAATTGAAACCTTTTTAAATGCAAGCCAAAATTGCACAATATAGAACAGTAAAGTAATAACATTAACCTTACCTAAGGTGAAAAGGTCGGAAGCACAAGAATTAAACTCAAAAGAGTTTAGCTGTAACAAATGCTTGGACGATCTACTAGCTTCAATTTAAAACGAAATCAGGTTTAAAAATAAGCACTTAGCTCTATATTCCTCCAAAAATGCTTGACTTGCAGAGTTACGCAGCCTCAAATGCGGCCTTGACCCCTGTTTGAGAAATGTGAAACCTGTCTTGAGTAGCAAACCTCGGATAAATGCCGGGAAAACGACTTTGCAAATGGTTTTCTCGGCTAACAAACTCAACGAGAGAGAGTACAGCTGACGTGACATTCGGCTGTGTAGCCGCGCGAAAAACAAAATTGCTAAGATCCCGGATGTTGTGTGACGTCATACGCGCCCGCGAATTAGCCCTGCCCAACGCTCGGACACACATGTAAAGACGCCGCCCGCGAAACATTCCGCTGGCCATGACCATGAAAAATGACGAGCATGGGTTCTATGAGTATGGGGCTTCGCAGCAAGTGCTCCGCAGTAATATGAAACTTTTGGAATATGACATAACAGAATAACAGAAAATGATTGGTAAGAAAGAAGCTAAATGTCAATAATTAAAGTCATCACGTCAATTTATACCATGAAGATCAAGAGTCGTCGCTTTATCTATAAGATGAGCCTCGCGTGCCTTTCTGACTGAGTCGCGGTTGTTGTGGATTAGTTCCAAGGGAAAAGAAGTAAATCGCGTAAACACCATCCCACGTCACGAAATTTTTAACTGAACCATGCCGGACCACAGAACAACTTGGACCGAACTCCATTTGTTATTACCTTTAATCCAGCTCTTCCTAACGTTTCTTCGATTGTACGAAAGCATATAAACATTCTACAATCCTCTGCTCGCTGCAAGCAAACATTTTCCTGTCATCCATCCGTCTTAGCTTACAAACGAAGTCCTAACCTACGTGATCTATTAAGGCTGGTTTTCACTAGCGCATAAACACAAGCATAAGCACAAGCATAAGCAAGTGAGAACGCCAGAACACAAGCATAAAGACATACGCAAGCGCAGTATGAACGAAATTCTCGATACCAGCTTTCCTCGGCTGTGAGATCTGAATAAAAGATGGCGGATGATTTGATTGACCACTTTGTGCTTATGCTTGTGCTTATTTCATCCCCGTTCTCACTTGACATAAATGTGACACAAGCATAGCATAAGCACAAGAAGAATGGAACGTGTTCGTTCTTCTTATGCTTATGCTTATGCTTATGTCGTGGGAGTTCTCACTTGCTTCTGGATCTCTTATGCTTATGCTTATGCTTGTGCTTATGCGCTAGTGAAAACCAGCCTTTAGTAAGAACCAAGTTGCGTGACCGCACCAAACTTCAAGAAAAAACACCCGCTGGCATTTATAAATGTAAATATCCACGCTGCCTCACTTGCCCATTCATACAAGAAGGTCAAAATAAATACACCCTCTCTGTTACAAAGGAAGAACGACATATCAATGACACTTTAAATTGTAAATCTAAAAACTTAATCTACTTAATTGATTGTAAGAAATGCGCAAAACATTACATTGGGAAAACCAAACGCCACCTCAATCACCACCATCTTATCAATCCTACTCCTGTTTCAATACATTTTAACCAACCTGGCCACTCTATCAACGACATCCTCCTCCTTCCCTTGGAACTCATCCACCCGGCAACAACCGCGACTTAGTCAAAAAGGCACGCGAGGCCCATCCTCATGGTACAAATAGACGTGATGAACTTAATTATTGACATTTAGCTTCTTTCTTACCAATCGTTTTCTGCAGGAGCCCATCAGTCTGTTTTCTGTCGTTCTGTTATGTCATATGTCATATTTCAAAAGTTTTACATGTAAAGGTCCTATAATATCTGTATTCATTTTTTGTTTTTTAGCCCCCGTAAAAGGTTTGTTTTGCAAACCGAAATTTCGGGCAAATCTATTCAACTGTTTTTTTTTTTTATTTCGCTCATGCGTCTGTCTCAATCTCTTCTCCTTGCCGTAGGGAGCAGTTTGCCGTTTTTAACCCGTGAATACGCGCAAGCGTAATGAACGGGTTATCCGTAACGGTGGCTAATTCACTCACTCACTCACTCACTCACTCGGTCGCTCACTCACTCGGTCGCTCACTCACTCGCTCACTCGCTCACTCACTCACTCACTCGCTCACTCACTCGGTCGCTGTAAATTTAGCGACGTAATGCTTTGTTACGAATGCGTTTCGTAACAAGAACAATCCAGCGATAACAATAATTAATTGGTTGTAAACGAATATAAACAACAATACTGCTTAAAGATGTCTCGCATATGAGTCTTTAATTATGCAACATTAAAATCGATCTAAAAGGATTTTTCAATCGAGACACGCGTTTTGATGCGTATCTACCTTAAAATAATAACATTCAGTCTTTACAAAGCATGTGTTACTCGATGGTCGAGGGGTTTAGTGCCGGGAATGACAGTCGGGAGGCGCGAGTTTAAGTTGCATTCAGGATCTTTTTTTCCTTTTCTTCGGACTGGATATCAGGGACCTGAGTACGAGATTGAGTACGAGTACGACTTTCGAATTTCAAACCAGCCACGTCCCTAGCACTGTCGGTCCTTCCTGTAGCTGACCAGTGGATAAGAAGGCTCTAGGAGTAAGATTGTTGCGATACGTGATTATCTAAAGTACACGAACAAGGTTTGAAACGTCGTACTCGTACTCAATCTCGTACTCGTAATCCGATCTAAAGTTCCCTATCGTGTTTTTTTTTTTTTTTTGCGTTCGTCAAAAATTCTTACGTTTAATTTTAAAAAAATATCGAACGTGTCAGTGTGAAACTAGTCTTACCGCAATATTGCGTTACGCGTTAGCATTTTTTATTCACGGGTTTGCTCTTAGGATCCCTTGATTAATTCTTAACTCGTAATAACGCGAAGCGCAATGAACGGGTTATCGCAGACGGTTGCAAATATGCAAATTCGGCTGTAAACTTTTTTTGGCTTTCGTGGCAAATGCAAAGGAATATAGTGTAGAGAATAGCGGACCGAACCGCCGAATTAGTGGGCTTTATAAAACCGCTGCTCTGGTGTTTGGCATTTGGAGTCCTTTGATGAAACATTAAACCGATTCAAATGGATTTTCAACAGAGACACGCGTTTTAACGCGTATCTACGTTGAAATAATAAAATTTGGCAATAAATGGGTACTTATTCCAATATGGTCAAGTAGTTTAAGTGTTTAACCCGGGTTCGAATCATGGCGGTGACGTCTAATTTATTCTTTTTTTTTTCCCCTTCTTTTCTTATTTTTTCTGAACCTGACATTGTGAAAATGATGTACTGTTGTTTCTTTGCATTTGAAGGCGTTCACTTTTCAAAATAGAAAATTGGAACTGTGTCTGTAAAAACAATTAGCTTACCGCAATATTGCGTTACGCGTTAGATCGCGGTACAAGGTTCAAATGACATGCTGGCATTTATATCATGCCGCGAGTTTGTAAATTCTACACACTTTCGGATCCCAGAATTTAGATAAGCCTGGGAATTTGCTTTTAATCTTTTATGTTTTTTTTTTTTCACAAAGTTATATTGTTATATCGTTCCATTTTTAGCATTTCCCATTGCAGACTCGAGAGTTGATTGGATGAAATATTAACTTACATTCGCGATCGGGTAACGCAAAATCCTGTAATACTTCTTTAAGGAATTTTTTTCTACTCACAAAACAGATACGTACTGCTCTCGGGAGGTACTCATAAACATAACCCCTCCAACCTGGTGAAGAATCTTCCATTTAATAGAGCGTTTTGTATTCACGAGTTGGCTCATAGGAGCCTTTGATTGTTGTTCTTGATGTTAAGTTAAGTTTCAAGCTTTTGATAATCGAAAAGGGGGAAGGTGTTATATTAAATTCGCTAGCAGACACGCGCGAGAATCCACAGTTTCGGCGCTTCATGCCTTTGCCAGTAGCGGGCAGCAATTTGAGCGAATAAACGTAAAACAAAGAGGGAAAAGAAAAAAAGAATGTGAAATGTTAACTTGCCATTTTAACTCAATTTGCAGTTTACAAAAAAAAAACATCTTAGCGTGATATAAATATGCATTGTCTGAAACGAGACAGCTGAATGACGTAGTAGGCTGGGGAATTACAAAATGGAAGGAGAAAAAATAGCATATCTGTCCCTGTATACTGTATCTCATTCAACGTTTCACGTATTCACGAGATAAAAATAACAGCAAACTACCATAACCAATCAGGCGACCTTATAGTAGGGACGGTTTGAAAATGAACTTTAAGGTATTCAGTTATTAAACAATTTTCCGGATAACCTTAAAGTTCTGGAATAGTGGGTCATTTATAAAGGCGTCTTCCTGATAAAAATAGTTTTCCATATGTGATATAAACAGAAACGAAGCTATAAACAGATGTTCTATTCGGATCCACGCCAACGTAATCCTTAATTAAATGAAAACGTCTCTCGGAACAAATACTGTGCTGGCGGATTTCATCGATAGTTATCGATGTCTCTATTGCTATCAGTTTTATCACGATCACGACTTTCAGTTCACACACAATTGCGGTTAGTTTTACGGAAATAAAGGTTTCAGGTCCACTAAATCGTCAAACCAACGAATCTTGTACAAGCACCAAACATTTCAAATGGAGGATGACAGCAACACTTCGTAGCGAGAAATAAGGGATATTCTTCTTGAAACAAGATTAGCTAAGAGGATTCTTTTCTCTCGGGAGATTATATTGTTGGTCTGGTGTATAATCTTAAGGTCACAGGTTTAGTCTTTTCTACAGGTTTTAGATATTTATTACCACAGTAAAAAATTAGCTGACTGAAAAACTAAGGTTGTCTTTTAAAGATGTGGAAGTGCGGTGGTCAGAAAAACTGATTGTCGGATTGTTGGCTTTCACTAAAAATACTATAATGCTCTCTGATATGTAGGTTGAGCCTCGCATGGATGTAATACATTTTAATTTTTTTTAATCAGCTTCGTTCTTGTGGTAGATTTAGCCTCGTAATACATTTAATATTTTCAATCTCCTTTGTTTTTGTGGTACAATGGAATTTTCGGTAAATGAAGAAAGTTGTTGAAATTAAAATTTTCTTCTAACTATATTGAAACAAATCGAAATTAGCTTTTAAATTATACAGCAATTTCGGATGAAAGCTTAAAGCCAAGACCACAAAGTGGTATGGGTAAGGGTTAATAACCCATTGCATAAAAATCCCATACTACCTTGCGGTCTTGGCTTTTCACGTCGTCTTTTTCATCCGACAACGTTAATTGAAATAGCTGTATACACAAAAAAAATCACATGTTGCACAAGATTGTACGTAAATGGCACGTACAGCTCATTCATTATTCCTGAATACGAGGCTACACCTGCACTTGAAGAATATTATGGTATTTTTAGGAAAGGACTATTCCACAATATCCTTGTCTATCAGTTAACAAGGGCACGACGATGTTGTTACGATAAATTCCCATTGCTGAAAGACGGCGGGAGTTTATTTTCGGCAATTTGAGCCACAGTCTTTAGGTTGCAGTGCATATCAGGTTGAAAAAATGTGTTCGTCCGAAATACGAGTTTGATTCGAGTTAACGAGCGTTCAATTTTGCAATTAAGGCAGGTAAATTCGTATTCGGTTCGAGTTACCGACTTTCCGTAAACTGGTGTCTTACTTGCTGTATAAAACTGTACAATTTGGATATGTAAAGTCGTTGAAAGGCCTGTTTCCAAAAGTGTTACTAAGGTTGCTATATGGTATTACTGCGCTCAATTCAGAGCATTTGACTCGGTGCATGAAAGCACGGTATTGATTTCAAACGTCGTGCGATTAGACCCTAATCGTATTCTTGGTATTGAATTGAAACTTGTTTGCAGTCGAGGCTCATGCGGGGCAATGATTTCACATGCAAATATTTTTAATGATATACCCCCGCATGAGCCTCCATTCCAAGCTAGTCCCAGTTCAATACAGAGAATATGAAAATGGTCTATTCGGTGGCGGCAAAAATCAATTCCTATACAATTCCATATTTCCATAAAAGTAATATTGTAGCACGCTGTTTGAAATAATCCTAACATTAATTGTCATGCATTTCATAAGTGGTTTTAATTACTTGTTGGTTTGGATGAAACCGCGGGTGGTGTGACTTGATTTCCGTTTAAAATATTGTCGGCTTTCTATAAAGATTGTTCTCAGAAAAGGCTGACGGTTTGTTTATTTCTTTTTCACTCATTTTTTGAGGTTACACAGCCTCTTCACAAGGAAATAACACGGTTTAGCGGCAGATGCTGTTCGATTAAAGCCGACCTTTTCACTTTTAAGTCTAAAGATGCTTAGGAATTGTTACGTGGAGTTTACATGTAAGGTAGAAAAAGACCTTTGGCCTCCAATTAGTTTTATTTTGTAGGTACAATGACTAAGAATGTAAAGGTTATTCAACGCATCACATGCCACGTACGTGAACAGAATACGAATTTCAACGGAATCAGTAATATCTCAAGGGTGGTATAAATACATTCGTGGATTTCCGACTTTCGTTTCAATTTTCTTTTTTGAAAGTTTGTCTTTTAGGAACTGAGCAGGTCAATGGATGATTTAGTTAGAGGCAACTGAAAAATAAATATTATATTTTTTACTCTTCATATATTCTTTTTATCGGAAACTAGAAACATAAATGCTAAATGTCGTATTAAGCGTACAATAATCGGTACATGAAAAAAAAAAGCTTGACAGCTTATTCAGTGGGCAACGGAAGAAGTGGCACAACTTTTGAGGACATGACGATTAAATATGTGAGGTAATTGTTTCGTGAACAAAAAATGAATTTTGAATGAACATTTAACTTTTTCAATTAGCTTAACGACATTACCAGACGTTCGATTTACGAGATCCCTTAAGGAACCGTCAGTTTTGACAATTTAAAATATTTGTGGTGGAAAGTTTGGAACTTGAATTTTAATGGCTACTCGATGTGACTATTGGTATAGAACATTTTGTATCAGATCCAAGGTATTTTAACTATTAAACTATCAAAATAGCTGACCAAGACAAGTAGCCGACTTAGTGCCAAATCATGAAGTCATTATCCTCATTATAAAGTATTCAATAACTATGAAATAAGGTAACATGGCGGGGAGTACATGACCAGATGGTCCCTCTATGCCAAACAAACAACGGAGGCACGAAATGTGTGAAATGTAGCACTGCCATGTTCTGCTTAATAGTCGGACCTCTACTAACGGCCATTCGTTTATTGTATCTACTTATTCATTCACTTAAATCTTTAAATTGAAGACTTTCCCATAAACTTGGCCACCTCTCTTCAACAGCCGGAAAATTGTCCTTGTCCGAGCTACAGGATGCCCGTCTTAGAGAGGTTGAAGGCCAGTGTAAAGTACTAATTAAAAGTAGCGACTTTTTCGCGGCAAACATTTTAAGTTATTCTACGACAAAACGTCTTCAACAAAATAAAACTACTTTCACAACGTTTTGTCGGTAACACCCATGGAATGTACGACTGATCCGCAGAACTGAAAGTAATTATAAGCTTACAATAGCTTATTATAGGATGAAAATGTTTTCAAAACAAAGCACAGTGTATTTCAATTCTATAAGTAGATTTTCGAGCCTCTCGTCCTCAAAAGCGTTTCTGTTTAAATTTATTCTTGCATAAAAGAATGTTTTAAATGTGAATATAAATTGAAAATTAAAAACAACTCCCTTATTTTAACATCTTTAAATAAAGAAATACAATAATTGATTAAACAGTTGGTGGACGAAACTCGGCAAACTTTGCTCTGATCATACACGTGCTTGTATAAAACGGAAAGGCATTAAAATAAATTACTAAAATACTTGTGGCGAATCTTTAGAGATCAGACAGAGTTAAGGCTTTATTAAGATGATCTCCTGGGCTTTGTGAGTGAAACTGACTCTTATCTCGTTAGATCCACAGCCTTGCTTAGGGTGGTGGGTGTACCTTAGCTGAACCATAACGCACTTTCCATATGTGGTGAAAACATCGATATCTAGGAAGTCGCAACGGACCTCACTACAAATCGGAACTGCTATTCCATAATTTTTCAATAAGAAAATCGTTAATTTTTGACACAGGAAGCAAATTTACGAGGCAATTGTATTCGCAGCTGTCGTTCGTGAAGGTAAGTTGTGTATTTGATAAATTCGTTACTCGAAGCTTATCAGGAAACGTTGAATGCCGAGTTTTGCTTAAAATTGCCCGAAGAATGGCAATTAACCCATGAGGATGAAGGCAGAAACTTTACCAATTTGTAATATGCTCATTCACCGGCTGTGCAAATTTAAAGTAGGAAAATTAGACGTGAGGCTAAATTGCGTGCAAATGCGGTTACTGCCTAAATGAACGTCTTGACTTTGCCCTCGTTACATGCCTTTAAACGTTTAACTGTTACCTCTTGGGAATTGGGAAAACGTTTTAAACTGATTAGAGGATTACTAGCCAGGTGTTTTTTATCACAATCCCACTCCGATCTAAACCGATTCATTAGTCATGTCGACAGATCTGTAAGCTACATGTTGGGAATCTTGGGTTTAAAATATTGTCCAGTTGCTAAAAACATGACGGTATGTTTTAACATGTTTATGTTTTCGCAACATCTCGAATCTTTCATTCAAGCCTAATAATTATTGCGAGAATGCAGTCGGAAAAAAAATAAACTGCCCCACTTAATGCACAAACTCACACTTACAACTTGTACCGTCGGCATATTTAAGTTTACCGTTATTAAAAAAATAACGAACGTCTTACGAAAGTTGATAAGGCAATTGCTACACCTTTTTCTTAATCAGGTTGTGTCCAAAATAAGTGAACGTATAAAAAACTGACGCGATTAGCACTACACCATCAGTTTCATGTGTCCAAAATGCAGTTTTACTCCGTCACCCTTTTACAAATGAACTTTAATTATAACCTTTTTTCACTTTGCCAAATTTAAATTCGTCTCTAAATTTAAACAAGCGATATTGATAAAGAACATTACTAAAACTTTATCATTTTGAATTTTTAATATCTTTTTACATACTGTGTACATTTTTCATTTGACGTCATTTGATTCTGCAATAAACAACCTAAAGAATTGTACTAGTAATAATTGTTCATCTTTAACATTTTAAATTTATTTCGTAATAACAAGAGAGTATCAACCACTAATAATATCTCGGTAATAATGAAAGAAATTTAATTGATGAAAAGAATGTTATATTTGTCTAAAACAACCTAAAGAATTGTACTACTATTAATTGTCCTACAGAAATAAAAATACTGAACTGTGATAACGCGCCAAAGTTTGAACTTGCCAGTTTTTAATAAGAAATAAATTTTAAACTAAAGGTGATAAGTAAAAAGCCCTCTTTAAATTCCACTTTCGCATTATTAACATTGTACGGAGGTGAGAAAGATCAGTACAAACATTAGTTAAAAGTATAGTTCTACTTCAGTGTAAAAAAATCTGTGGAGCTGTAAAGAGACTCAAAAGCTGATGTTTCAAGCGCTTGCCCTTTTTTTTAAAAAAAAAGTTAAAACAGTTAAAACTGTGCAGACGAATTTCAGGCATAAGATAGTTCCTGTCCTACCCCAGTTGCCTCTTCATCAACCATAATTTAATTGCTATATGTGCGGCACAGAAATAACTTAATCCAAACGACTGTCAATTTAATTGTGCCGAAAGGCTCACAAATTAAACACTAGAAACGAGTTATCGACATCAATTTATCGTCGCCCACTCTTAGGTACACACTGCGCCTCACTTTCGTTGGACCGGTCCTACTGACAAGGATGTGGTCCATGAAACGTCACACTTTTTGATTTCTTGGTTGCATCATCAGAGCTGCTTTTATTATTTCCATGTAAGGGTGGCCGGGTGTTTTTAGTTTGCGTCGTGTGCCTTAAACATCTCAATTAATAAAACCGAGAAAAAGATCATTCTTGAAATTATTTCCAACGGTCAGTCACATTATATTTCCATTGCATGTTCACATGATACATATCATAAATACCTCCTGGTGATTTATCACACCACCCCATACAAGATCATACAATTCAGAACTTAACTCTTTCAAATAAAACCTGCAGTCTTTATACAGTCTGGAAGTTTCCCTAGCATACACGATTTTAGGCATCTCATCTAACTAATCTGCCAGCAATTCTGGAGCCGAAAGACTTCCGCCGGTGATTTAAGAAGAAGGGTGTTAGTAGATTGGAGCGGTCGTTTTAACGTATTTGTCACTTTCTAATACGCGTTAAAGTGAATAATCAAATTCAGTTTCGCTATCTTTGTCTTATCATTAACATTCAGCGATACTACCACCATGCTTTTCAAAGTTAACGCTTTCAATTGATAAGCAGTGACGTTAAGGCAACTGGAGGAGAATAGGAACTGATAACCCTAAGTGACGTGAAGCGGACGATTGCCTTGAAATCAAAGTTTATGGTCTAGGCATTGAAAGATCATGAATTGTTCAGAAATGGCTAACATGCAAAGGACCAAATCCATACGATAGGATAGACCCTTGTTGAGTCTAGACATGCCATGTTATTCTTATAAACTGTAATGTTAGAGAACATGTAGATCAACAAGCATTTAAAACGCAATTATAGACTGATTTGTATTTTCGGAATCCTGTTAAATGACGACTAAAAATTATCATATGCATCCTGCTCATTTTCCATTTCTGTAGAATAAAATGCCAATTTTTAAACCTGCAATTCCTTGGAATAAAATCTTTTTTTCTGAAAGCACACAACTAAATAATGTTTTATCATCCTTTTGAGCTATGTGTATGGTATTTTGTAAAAGGGGCATCTAAACAACTATACAACTTGATATAGTGTTTAAAAAGAAAGTGTAAAAAAGAAATTAAATACAGGCAAAATGTACAAATGGTAGTTTGTAGGAGGAGCAGTGATAGTAGAAGGCGCTAATTAGTATGCATATACATCAGGAGTGTATAAAAATAATGTTTCCATTTGGGTGGAACATTGTGTCATTTTGTAACATACACATTCTTCACAGAAAGACATCATCTGCACAATGACTGATAGGTATTCAACTCGTTGCATATATTTATCTTTAAGCAGTCAAATAACAAAAACTGAACTGTTATTATTTCTTTGAGCATACGTTTCTATTTAAAGGTACACATTTTACATTTTTGTGGGGTTTTCAGATGTATATAATTTTTCGGTTAGAGAACTTTGTGACAAGGTCTTTTTTCTTGAAACGGTACGCTTTTTTGTTGTTGTTGTTTTTTTCAATGATCTGCTTCAGGCCAGCTGCATGCCAATATGAAATTTTAAAGGTAAAGAGAAATCAGGAAATAATCGTTATTTTTAGTATCTGAGAGTCTTTTAAGCGACTATCTGGAGCCGAAAGAGATAAGTTGTGTTATTAAAACGCCGTGCTTACAATATTTTGCGACATATAAGTGAATTTCGCACACCTACCGGATATATATATTCAAACCTCTTTGGTTGAAATCTATCTTTTCATATCTCGTCTTAAAATGGAAAATTAAATTGTCACATAATGCTTTTTCATTCGTAACTGATTCAGACGCGCAGAAAGTAATTCACTTAGTCAGCGATTACAACATTTAAATGTAAACATGTCATTATTAAATGTGGTTTTAGAAGAATGGAACAGACACTTTGACTCCGAGTCATTTTGCCTCGAGGAAACACAATTTTAATGTCGGATGCGCCTCAACTTATGTCCACGCTTATTAATTAAAATTCGTTGAAGTTCAAATTTAATAACTTGCGAAAATCGACTCTTTTCATGATAGCAAAAGACAGGAAAGAAACAATTTTTAATTGCCATTTTTATTATTTTCAGCCGCGAGTATTAAAATTTAAAGATAGATTCTTACATTTTTTAACTCTTGGTGGTTTTAATCCATATGCTCAGCCATGCTTTTATCGATATATACTCGCACAGAAATTTCCATATTACAGCTTTGAAAGGCGCTTTTCAGGTGCTGTTTGACTGGCAGCCGGGAAGTGGTACTTGAGTATTTGTTCTTCGAAACAATCCCTCTTCATTTCGTTTCCCTCCATTGAAACTAAAACATTCAAACGAGATTACTCTCAGCGGTCAACTTAATGATTTCAGTGGAGCTAATGTCGAGTTGTCTTTCCGGCTCGAAGCTTCATAGGCGTTTGATGTTCGACCGAAAGCACAGTTAAGTTGATCAAGCTCGCCTTCAGAGAAAATAAAACCAGGAGCCAATTGTAAAAGGCAAGCCTGATTTAATTTCTGGAAGGTAGGGAGATTTTTTTTTCAATGTGAAATTCCGGTGATTAAGTAATGTAAAGTACATTTGACTTTTAGCATGCTAACATCAGTCGAGAATTTCTATCTAAATATGGTGGTCCTCAGTTGAAAGATCACCGGCTTCATGACAACATAGTCGGAAAAAATCAACAAACCTCCTCCGTCAAATCGCGTTATGATTCCTTGGAATTTCTAACTCGTTGACGAAAAGAGATTAACGGATAGCCATTGATGTTATTTAAACTTTTTCCCCATATAATTAATCTTTTTCCTGTTTTTCCTGACGACCTGAAAGGAAATTTAGTCCGCGGCAGCAGGTCAGAAGTAAGAAGGAGTTTTATTTTACTTAGCAATTCCGAAGGACATTTCGCACACATCTGAGAAATATTAACTAAATCTGTTTGCGTGCCGCAAGTATAAATACATCCGATAGTTAAGGCAGAGTCAGCCGACTTTCGTCATCAAATGTATAATGAGTTTCTTTCGGTAGAGGCTCTAATGCGTTTTCCAGTTGTCAGAGGGTTAAATCCCACAACATCGTTCGGGAAGATTAGATGGGTTAGTGTCTGGAAGGGTTAGTATAAACTGCCGTCCTGCGACCGAGCCGTCACAACTTTAATCACTGTCTTGAGATCCTCGTGGGTTAAAGAGATCGAAGAGACCAGAAGCTTGATCGTCTTCTTAAAAGAACACACAAAGGCGTTCGTGAACTGAAAGTGCACGTGAGTACGACTCTCTCGGTATTTATTAGTCAATGCGGGCAAACTGGATTTGATTTGTCTCGCGCCGCGTGCGAACAATTGCAACTGTATTCTATTGAGTTTTATTTGGCTGATAAATAGGTAAATACTTTTCTTCTTGTGAACTAATGAGATACAAGTTAAATTAGTATAATTTTGCTGCAAACTCAGTGTTTCATCGAGAGAGTTCCATTCTCCCCTTTCTCGTGACTTATAACCTCGTAAAAGTCGGATCCTTTCAAAAAATTCTTTTCGAGACAATAAATTAGTTTTTAACGTGTTTTAGTAAAGTGGACGAACAGATTGTTTTTTGTAACAACGGATTAATGAACAGAAATGCTGTTACCGTAGAAAACATTATTCAACCCATCGTTCTCAAATATTATTTAGTCTAGTATAATAGGAACCTTTGTTCATTTGGGAGCTGATTCAGTTCCAATAGATCGCATTACAGTTAACCTCGCATCTGCTAGATATGCTCATCTAGCTTTTAAATTCATAAACACATGAGCTTGAATTGACAGATATTCCATGATTTTTAGATTAAACTATAAATAGCCACAACTCGAGGACAGAGTGTTTTAGGCAGCGAGTGTTCATTCACTTCGTAAAAGCAACATTCTCTTCAAGAAATACTGTCTGATCTTAGAACCCAGCGGTTGAGGTACTCGGTGCAGGCCTACGATAGTTGCATACCCAGGTAAAGTAAAGTAAAGTAAACCTTGCGTTTCTCGACTCCATCACAGGAAAGAGAAGTGTCAGCGGCCATTGTAATATTCACCACCGGATGATTACATGCAAGAGGCCAAAATTTGCATATCAACCAACCAGGTTTTGATTTTGGTTCTATGATGCTTTGATTCACACAGTTTCACGCGGTGTTTTAAAAGATGACCGTTTAAAGCAACAAATTGCCTCTTGTGATATCTATGACATTCACGTCTTAAACACTGTAACATTATCTTTCTCATGATAAGTTGACTTTTGGCCTTTCAAATAATTTAGGCAACAAGACGCATTTTCTCTAAAAACATCAACAAATAATCTTTCTATTTACCAGCACACCAAAGGTAAACTAAAGCTAAAGCGATTGTTAATGTTTCAATAAATACGACCAAGAGATACGACTGATCCGTAGGTCCTCTTACAGGCAAAAACAACTCCAATTCAGACATGAATGGAATCTTGAACTACGAAAAATAATATGCACTAATGTCGAGAGTTGAGCGTTCTTTTTAGCATAGCATGCCTCGAATATAACAACGGTCGTTGGGTTGTAGCATGACAAAAATTATAATCTTATGAAAAATTACTTTTATGTCTAGTGGGATTATCAGGAAAAATTTTAAGTACGAAACTGGTTGAAAACAATCTGAAAAAGGAATTTGTTATATGATAACTTTTAGTACAAGGAATTTGGTTGGATCATAGAATGATTTATCTCACATAACTGCCACTGCTTGAACCCAATTACCATGTTAGCTAGATAAAAATGGGTATTAAAGCTCTTGTTTGAGCAAGTCATACACAAGAACATTCCCAAGAGTACATTTTTTTTCAATGTCAATCCTTGCCAGTTTGGAGGTGAAGCACTAATCCTATAAATACATTTCAAGTACATTGGTTTGAAAATCCTGCGAGGACATCAAATATCTCAGTTATAAGATCAATGAGGTTGATAAACATTCCTGGAGACTCCGGCGTGAAAGCTATACCATATTAGAGTGGAATGTTCTGCAGTGGAGAACTTGAAACGAATCTGTGACAGTTGCAGAGTTAGGAGTGAAAGCACGTGCTTAAGATAAAGCAGGATATCTTGATACCTAATATGAGCCATTTATATGGCGTTTGGAGAGGGTCACTAGGCCATGCGAATTCGACTCTCTGGTGAAAGTGAGTAATGGAGATAAAAAATTCACAACATGCCTTGTTTTCCTCGAAGATTGATCCATGAGCGGAAGTAGTTTTGATGCTTGAGCTATCTATGCCCAAGTAATTACACCACATTTGTGGTCTAATTACTTCTAAATCATTCTTTTTCGTTTTGTTCGATTGTCAACGGTAGATTTAGACCAATCGCTCCTTCGGTACCTTATAAAAAAAACTCCGTGAACAGACTATTTAGATATCAATGCATCGTTTAATTAGGTTCCACTTTCTACTCCCGTGAAAAGTTTGATAACAATCGACCCTTTATTATATTTTCGTGAAGTCTGGTCTTAGCTCAGTTTGCAATATTTGTAGTTATTTTAGCTTACCGCACCGGATAGAATATCTTCTGTGTATCGAAACAATATGCATCTCGGCCGTAGAAAATAAATTTAACCTAGTAAAAGTTTTAGAAAGTTAAGTTGGGGGCAGTAACCGCAACAACCGGCCGAAGCCCACAATACCAGCCACAATACAATGTATTCCTTTGTAAGTTATTGGATTTGACAAACAATTATGAAAAATAACAATGCGGTTTATTAGAAAAGACTCACGTTTCATAATATTAAAATTATTCGTTTCTGGACAATAAGAGACAAAGGGGTGGGAACTTATGACATCGAACAAACAGTGACCTGAAGGGCACGCGATGAGACATTAAACCGTGGAACCGTGGAACGCAAAAAGATCACTTCATGAGATAATTAAGTTAGTGCTGAGGCAATATAACACAACTTCACTTCTTGACGAAGTGCATGCTTCACTCTAATCTCGATGCGATTTTAAGAATCTGGCGAGTTTTGGCTACCAACAGGACTTAGCAATTGACCTCTTAAGGATAAAAACCCTGTTCTTCCTTCCTCTAGTCAGACGCAACGGTGCTGCCAAGAAGGTGTCCGCTATTCAGAGTTTGTGAATTTGAAGTGAAACTCAAGCCTTGCAGAGAAAGATACAAACGCCATCATGAGAGCAACGGAGTTTCACCTTGCCCTGACTATCGTTTGCATGTTATCAGGTAGGTCCTTCTGGACAGTTATTGCATTCCTAGTTGTAGACTGCCCATGTTTTAAGCTAGCCTTTCGTGGAAGGGGTTTTGAACAACAAAGGCGCTGTAGTTTTGTACAAGTTGTTGTGGTTCGATAAAAATCTAAACCATCGCTCTGTTGTTTTTCCTGTATGTTCTATATTTAGTGCTGCCGGAATGTAGAGCAAGTGAAGGAAATTGTCTTCGAATTATTCAGCACATATACCACAGCCTTGGGATTCGAAGCCGTGTGCCCGACTCCTCAAATATTGTGGGAGAGTGGACTTCTTCAAGGTATGAACCTATGGATAATTTTATTTCTATAAATTGATACTTCTAGGCCGGACTACAGTGCAGTGCGTGTTATAATCCCAGGGATTAATAAACGTTTCAACAACATAATCCTCTGATAAGGGGCGGCAATGTACTCAGCGAAATGCATTTAAATTAACCGTAGCTTTCGCTTGTGGCAAACATTCGTAGTTAATTATTGTTTATTGCTTTTGGTGACTTGGTGCGTGAAGGAGGAGGAGATAAGGCAAATTAACTCGTCCGCCGCGCGCCTTGCAGGTGACACTTGTAATTGCTTGGATTTCGAGTGATTGGTTCGCTTTGTCATATAAAAATTCCTTTCTTTATGAAAACCTTCACAGCAAAAGATGAGGTTGCTAATGCATCAGTCAATTGAAACCCCGGCCCCCCGACCCCCGGGACCTAGCGGGGAATTTAACATTTGTTTGGTGTTAAACCCCCGCTAATTCCCCCGCCCCCGGGGCCAAGTAGTTTGTTAAAAGCCCCGCATAGCGCGGCATTAGTACTTCAGAACAAAATAAACACAAACTCAAACCAAACCAGCACAACTCGATTTGGTTTGCTGGTCTCAGCCGGACTCGTTCCAATCGTCAAACTATATACCGTAAACCTCCGAAAATAAGCCCCCCTAATTTATAACGAAAAATTCCTTTCAATAATAAGCCCCCCCCCCCCCCCCCCCCGAATACAAGGCCATGGGGGTGTTTGAAGAATTGACCTGAAAATACATTATAAAGAAGTTATGTTCAACTTGGACGTTGCTTTTAATTACCATCAATACAAAAGAGAATCACCAGTGTTTATAAGTTTACTGTCCTTTTCGAATTTCTCTTCTCACTCTTGGTATGTTTTCCTTTTGGCCGTATACAATTTAGTATATAGTAACATACAATGCACTGCAGGGCTGATCTGACTACGTAAAAATTAATCTTTGGGAGACACCATCATGACAGTACCAATAAAGTGGGATCGCAATCGTGGAAAGCAGTTTCGTTGTTATTGCAACTCATCAGCACGGTGTAGCGATGAACTAAATGATGTTAGCAAGAATGCCAACACAAATAGATTACACAATGACCCGCAGTGTACTCACTTGTTACCTGAATCACGCGTGCGTTACCGCATCACATGTTCCGGGAAACAAGGAGCCCATAGAGTCGCAAAGATGTCACACAAAGATGGACAAAGCCGATCTGAACATTTAAACGCATGGGTAAAACCATGCTAAAAGAAAACTGAGAGCATATCAGATCTGTAAATACGTACGTCCCAAAATATATAGAAAATAAAAGTAAAATCTGCAAAGGACCGCAAACAAAAATGCTGCTACGGTATACGTAGGATCTGCGTAAGATCGCTTCACCGTGCTGATGAGTTGCAATAACAACAAAACAAATGTCCACGGTTGCGATACTACATTAACGGTTTCTATAGTGATGGTGTCTCACAAAGATTACTTTCTTACGTAGTCAGATCAGCCCTGCAGTTCACTGTATGTTAATGTTTGTTCATTTTTTGGCTGGTTAGGTCTCTCGCAAACATGTATCCTACGTATACCGTTAGCAGCATCATCGTTTGCAGTCCTTTGCAGATTTTACTTATATTTTCTACAGATCCTTTATTTAAACACGATAGAACTTGCAAGGCAGTTCAATGCCACCGCCTTGAACCGACACTCCCCCTGGTGCTCCGCATTTTTCACCTGCTTTCACCTCTTTTTGCCTGTATATAAGTTATGGTTTTGTCCTTGATCATTGGGACTTAAAATTCGGGCAAGCGGTTCAGGAATATGCCCCACGACAGTATTTCTCTTGCAATCGCCTTGATCAACTTGTGTCTTTACAGCAATGGCATTTCTGTCAGGACTTGCGGGTATTATTTGAAAGATTAAACAAAAATTTGTTATTGATTGCATATTCAGAAAATTCAATGACCGCAAATGGCTCGCAAAATTTTAAGACACAAAATGCCACCCGAAAATAACCCTATTGATTTTTTTTAACGAATATTTCCAACCAAAAAAAAGCCCACCCAAAAATAAGCTCGACAAAAAGGACGTTGGCCAAATATAAGCCCAAGGCTTATATACGGAGGTTTACGGTATATTCAACTGCATTCGCCATTTGCAGTGAAATTTGACCTCAAATATAAAATTAGTCCATTTTCACGTGAAAAATACAATATGCGTATTTTAATAAAGACGGTTTTAGTAATTCCGCACTTAGGACACGGGACTGATGGACGTTCCTCAGTGACTACATTCTAATACGATCCTGGTGTGCGAATCTCAAACGTCTCATAAAACAAGGCCGATTTAATTATTTCAATTAAAACTCACGTGCCTGATAATGGGAACTCTTGTAACTACTTTTATTCAACTTCATGGCAAAAATGTGTGTATTTCTTTGCATGGTTTACCGTAAATCCTCTATTAAGCCCCCCGGGGGACTTATTGATTTCAAGTGCTTTTGAGGGGGGGGGGGGGGGGCGTTAACAGATAGTGGGGGGCTTATTACCATTTAGCGAAATACAGGCAGTTCACCACTCATTGATTACCATAATAATGCTGATTTTTAGTACAACTATACCGCTTATATTTTCCCCAAAGCTGGCGAGTACCGTGTATGTGAATTCGTGCCCAGTGGTTGGTGTCTTCGTCAAAGTCTCGTAAAATATAGCTTATCGGTACCGTGTGAAGTGCGAAGAATGCGAGATGTAGAAGCTAATTCTCGCATCGTTCACAGTGGTAGAAAAGTAAAATGTCAGCGAGTGCTAGAATCATCATCATGACAAATAAACATGACGTCGCGAGTTTCATTCAGGCAAATTAAGTTCAGCCCCCCGACAAAATTTTTCCCGCACGCCGATGCGTGCCCGGATTGGAACGGTACAGATGTACCGGTTATACAGTCAGCCGTTATATTTTTGATTGTCTGGTTGTGAAGTAAAAAAAAAAGGGGGGGAGGCTAAAAAGAGGGGGGGGGGGGATTAATGAATTTCTTGCTCCAAAAAGGGGGGCTTAATAGAGGATTTACGGTGTAAGTATTCTGGATGGGTTAAACGTTTTTACAAATTAAGTTTAATATAGTTTTTTTTTCTACTTTTCAAACAAGTTCAGTCTTGAAAGTTAATCAAAATGAAGAATATTGACAAAAGAATACTTTCTTCAACTTGATAACTTGATTTATAGCAAATGCAAAATTTGCATTCTTTAACTAGTGCAACATTGAAAAGTATTAAAAATATGCCGTTTCATTGATAATTAAGTAAGCCATTGAATACTTTAGGTAACATGATTGTAACATGAAAGGTATTGAAAGACTCCAAAGTTTATTAGCATATCGAGAAAATTTATAAGAAGCCTGTTGAACTAGCTTTCTTTGAATTACCCTGCATGTACGCGGTATGCGTGCGTGTACAACACTGCACTGCATTATCCAAATGCACAATTTTAGTACTAACAACCATCTATAATGTACATATGAAGTCCATGTGAATACACCTCAATACAATGAATTAAAACGCATGCGACTCTCTCTCCTCCGCCGCCATTTTGGAAAACGAGGCTTTTCCTTTAGTCCTTCATGTTAAATCCCCGCTCAGTGACCCCGGTCACATGGACATTTTGTTAATTCCACGGCCCCCCGGGGCCAACACGTCGTTAAATATGCGTTAAATCCCGGCATTTGCCGCGTTAAATCCCGGCTATCTCCCGCTATGTCCCGGGGGTCGGGGGGCCGGGGTTTCAATTGACTGATGCATAAATACCAAACAAACTGAAGCATTTCGCCGTTTATTAGCTGGTTATCTTTTAACGTTGCCTCTTATGGAAATTATTAAGTTAATTAATTAGATGTGTGTAAATGAACATCATATGAGTAGAAACCGGTCTGCTAAACGCTTCGCTTTTGTCAATGTCCACGGTTGTTTATTGGTGGTCAAATGGTTACAGGATACAAGCGCCATTACTCTGAGTGCATTTTTACATCATAATGACCAGTATGGACACCTTGGAATGCCAACAACGGAAACTCTTACCTTTTTTGTTGAAAGTTAGGGCGAGGTCCACTTATCGTTCACATTTTACAAAGTCTAGCGAGACAGATGACTTATAAACTTTAATTTCATTCATTCTTGGATAATTACTTTCAAAGTAAATTGTGGTTGTGGCAGCCTATTTTTCATTTTTTTAGTGTTGAATCGTGACAAGTTTTAAGGTGTGATTTATTAACATTAAATTAGTATTTTATAAAAAGTGAATAAGCTGTGGTTTGCTTTGCTCAATATGAGGACAAAAATAACGTTAGATCAAAGGTCATTAAAAGGAAAAAAAACATGTCATTTTATGTTAGCTTAATGGACTGGCAAGACTCTAACGAAGCATTGATGAATAATGCCATAATTGTAGGGAAAAAAAAAAGTCTGCAAATAATTGAGTTATCAGCAAAGGTTGTCTGCGAGAACATCATTTCACCCCGGGCATTTCACGCACGAAAAAGTAACGCCATGTGGATAACGCATCCTGACCGGTCATCAAGGGCCTTATTGCCTGGTTTAATTATGACAACGTGCGTATATATAAATATACAGTTTTCAAAGACAGATTGTGAACGTTTTAGTAGGTTTGCATGCACAAGTAGATCAAGTAAATGTAAATCTGCAGTTTTCGTCGCTATCCTCCGGTCCTGCCCCAGTAAACAAGGCACGCGACACTCAGCACAAGTTCCCTAAGTCTTTAGCAGTGGCTTAAATACACCACTTTGGTTTTGGCTGAAAGCTCGGCAACTTTATTTGAAACGTTTCTAATCATGCGAAAGCGACTTGACTCAAGTCACGTTTTCAGTGAACATTCTAGTTATGTTTTATTCACGAAGTCGTTGTTATTCAATAGTTGATATAAATTACCCAAAGGAATGTGAATGATAGTAAGCCCACTGCCGGAATTAAATGAAGAGTTGTTTTGAGTTGTTTGTAAGTCTTCCCAAAGCAGCTTCAGTTATTGATAGCAAACGTCGTGCAAGGGCATTGAAGCCTTACACTTAGCTTTTTTTCGTTTGAACGTTCGTCACTTTTATTCCATCTTCTGTTAGACTTAGATATGTCAGATATGCGTGCCTTTGCCCAGACAACTATTGTAGACCACTTAGGAACGGTCCGGGGAGATAAAAAAAAAATAGCGAATAACTTTAATGTGCAAATTGCATCTACTTATGATAAAGTCTTTTGAAATAAAGCTCTCAAGCGTTTTAGGATATCTATTACGTGATATTGGTGTCTTGTAACCCATACACATTAAAAACCATGATAAACTCGCTGTAGCGTAGCGCTGGCACATTTATAGAAAGAAGTATACTAGGTATGAAACCTGAAAATAGTACATTTTTCGACTAAAAAACGAAAAGCAAAATTATCGCAATATCTTGGGCCTTCCGTGGAAGGAAGATTTCTTCACAGAGATGTTCGATAGATAAGAAAGAATGTTTCCATTCCAGTCTAAATCATTAAATAGGATGAGCTCAGGATTTAGTTAAAGTCGTGTAAATACCAGCTACTGCAAATAGAATATTGTCCACAGAGTGTGGTTACAGTTTTTTTAAATTTGCTATGCGTTGTTACTGAATACAGGCTGGAGTCGTAATAGAAGTTATTGACTAAAGATGCCATTTACCAATAAATTCGAGTTTCACTTTTTAATGTTAGAACTGAACTAGCTGCATTTGGCTTTCGTGACCACCAATATGCATGTGCAAACTTGTTTCAGAAAATCCCCCAAAAAATCCATGTTGTTAAATACCAAAGTCACGACATAAAATGTTGATGATAGGCCCATTTAATGACTGATTTAACTCGTATATTTTGTCACTTTACGTGAGTTTCATTTGGCAAGTTTTCAAACCGTCAGTTTATATGTAACACAGAGTGTACTATTCTCTGATTTGTAATATATAGAGATCCAGTTTATTTTCTTTAACAGCAATGTCTATATTCGATATGTTTATTAAATGATCCCGTATTTTTAAAAAGTTTATGATTAAATGTCCTTAGGATGAACATTTGTGTAATTGAAAAGAAAAAGAAAAATTGCAGACGTGCGAGTTCGCGAAATGCAATAAAATTGACTAACTATATAAAAAACGTTGTTCTGAAACTTTATTTTATGCGGATGAAGGCTTTTACATTAATCCTTTTTAAAAGTTATTTGCACAAAACATTTGCTAGGAGGACCCTTATTTAACAAAGAATTTTCTGAAACTACTTAAACGGGTAAAGCTTTGAAATTTAAAGAAAATAATACAAAAAATTCAAAGTCTTTATATTCGGTATCAGTTTTGAAAAGCTTATGATATTAGTCCTTGGGATGAACATTTGTATATTTGGTTTTGAAACTTTACTTTTGAGAGCGTTAATTCAATTATGCCTCACCCTAGAAGACTCGCGATCAATAAGTATAAAACCAAGCTTTTACATGAAACCTTTTCAGATTATATGCAAAAAAACAGTCTTGCTTAAAGACCTCTATTTCACAAAGAATTAGATTTAAAACTACAAGTGTTAAATCAGTAATAACTGATAGCTTCATGAAACACACAAAGCGTCTAGGTTGTAATGAATTAAACAGAAGCGAACTTTCCTCGTAGAGGTCCTTAATGTGCATATTGATAGCAGCAATATTACCTTAATTTAGGAAGTGTAACTACCTAATCTTGCTACGGTTTTTCTCATTTTAATCTCAGTAGGAAATGTATAACGTTGATTGGTTGACTGATTGATTGATTGATTGATTGATTGATTGATTGATTGATCGATCGATCATTATGGATAGATCCATTGATTTGTTGATTGGTTGGGTGATCAAATGGTTGCCAGAAGTAGAGCTAAAGTAAATGGCTTTCCTCTCAGTTCTTCATGCGAATTGGTGCACGCATGTGTACAGCCGTTTCAAACCCTTTCCGTGTTCTTGCTATCATGCGTACCTCTAATTTTGTTGTTTGTTGATCTACTTTTGCAGTTGCGAGGTCAGACCTGGTCCACTGTTTTTTACACGGTACATCAAGATTTTACGAAACTCAACATGGGAAGGTTACTTTCATCGCTACAACGACTCACAGTGTTCTGAGCCGAAGTTAAGCCTTCACGTGCACGGATTTTTCAAGGTGTCGAACGAACCATTAGAATCCATCAAAGGCAGTAATAAGGCACTTTTTAACTTTACGAGTATAAATCTTTATCCGCACAATGAATATGAACAGCAAAAAGTTATGAATGTGTCAAACAGACATTGTCCAAATACCCTACGTGTCGTGAGAAGCCAACGCTCTGGTAACGGCGTGCTGGAGGTCAACATCAGGGCATTTAGAAAGCGACCTTGTCGGAATGCGTTTGGATTATCAGAATCGGAATTTTCAGTTCTAAAACTGGAAACTCGAAGAAAGAAGAGCTCCAAATACGACAAACTTTTCTTTGCTGAGATCCCAACCATACGAGCGACGAGAAAATACAAACCTAAGTCTTACCAGTTGCCTCTTCAAAGGTACAACGCCAACAACTGCACCATCTGCATGAAGATTCGATCAGGCACTGGCTTACGACCACCAAAGCTACCTCAGACCCCGCCTCGTGCAGTACTTTTGGATGGACAATGGGCTAGCACAACGTGCGAGGCAAGCCCAGGAGGATTATTCTTAACTCGTCACTTTAAATTCGAGAAGAAATTACTCAGTTGGGAATGCCATTACTACTTTTACTTGGATCACGAGTGCAAGAATATTGATTTTGAGCTTAACGGTAAAGGCCAATTCGTGGGTGGTATTCCTTCTAAGGTTGTCGCTGGAGCTTATGATTATGTGTTTACTATGACAGAGGCGTCTTTGACTCCAATGGACTCCATCACCAAAAAGCTCTTGAACACTGCAGACCCTAACACATGTGGTAAAAGTACTTGGCAAACACATGTCGCACAAGATATTACAGCTACTGGAGGCTGTAGAATGTATGGTATCTCCCTTCCACACACTGAATATGACCTGCTGAAGATGGAAACTAATTCACAAGGCAACAGACTGTTGTACGTGGGACAACGTGCAAGTGATGGAACAGACCCTTCTTCGCCATTAAGAAGACCAACATCTTTCCAAGTGCCACTCATAGAATGTTCTTCCTTCAAATTTAAATTTGTACCACCGACAACTCGCCCAACAACACGCCCGACCACTAAAGTAAAGAAACCTCCCATCCCTCCCTACGTAACGCTCCCGACTTTCAGAACAAAAGACACGACTACCAGAAGACGGACCGATCGAGAGACTACTGGCAAGACCACAACCAGGAGAAATGATCAGGATGAGGGTAAGAAGACTAGCAACAAGGTATCGAATGTGAAGTTTGCCAACCGTAATTCTGTGATTAGCTGGTCGCCATGCAAGCTACTGTTAACATTAGGCATGTTCCTATTTGCTGCATGGTAGAAACCAAGAAGAGATTGACAGTACAGTATTGAAAACACGTTGTATTCCTATTCAGCGTCAGCGAATACAGCAGTGAAGACACCATAAAAACGCTGTGGCAAAACATAGCTTAAGGTTAAGCCATTCGAGATATTCTTGATGAAGGTGTATATGAAAACGTTTAATGCATTAAGTTATTTTAAAAAGAGGTCGTTCCACAATCGGGCTATGCATGGAGCCTTTAAACCGTTGCGAAAGTTACTTATTGTTAACAATACAGCATTTCTTTATACAACAGCCAAAGTGGGCCTAATTTCTGTGAAATAATCGCCTTCGAAGAGTAAATCAGGAACAAATTACGGGGAGGGGGGATCCAGAGGAGGGATTGAGAGGTTGAGGGGTTGAACCCCTCCCCCCCCCCCCCCCCCCCCCAAAGCATTTTTTTAATTTGTTTGACTCTTCATGTTTCTCCCTTATGGTTCATTATTTTATACATAATTGTTTCACGCCTTTCGGGTCTCAGGAATGCTGGAAAAGGCGTTTTAGAGGTTAAAATCGGAAACATTTTCCGGGGGACCATGCCCGCTTGCCTTCCACGCCATTGTCAAGGCAACAACGTCAAGGCGTACAAGCCCCTTTTCAGGAGTTCCCAGATCCGCCCCTGCAAATTGGATACATATTCAAACCTTTTTTTATAATGTACTGCCCTTTCAATTGAACTACAATGTGCTAATAAGAGTTATAGAATTAGAAGCAATCTTTCTAACAAATAACCTGAGAGTAATGTTGTATTTTATAATGCGTCAATCTATTTTATGAATACACCTTGCAGTTACAACTGTTCATCAGTAGGAAAACATAAAAAAATATATTTTTTATTTTACTTTTCAATCAAAGTATATTTTGTTCATTTTAGTTGAACGTGTAGTCTTCAAAACGCTAACTTGGAGTGACAAAGGTTTGAGAACCGGTTTGTAAAAGCCGCTAAAGCAATTTAGAGGGTGTAAACATTTTCATAATATTATTTGCTTTACGACGGCAACAATTTACTTTACATTTTTTCTACATGGTTGATTTTTTGGTCCCATAACCATAGCATATCATATTTAAAGCGAACAGAAAGTTTTGTTGCCGATATGCAAAGTTGTTGTTAGTAAGGCGGAGTGTTATTGTACAAAAAATAACTATGTAGCGTTTTTAAGATAAAAAATAGTTTTGTAACAGTACAATATTGCCAAATGAAATAAATTAATGAAACGTTTGTAGATAGGGTAAATTTCAAATAAACTTTTTCCAAGAATGTTGGTAAATCGTCTATCTCAATTGTTTTCATCTTAGTACTACCACGATGTGTTCTGAAAGGGTCCCGCACAACGAATTAAGAGGATGACTTTCGAATTTTCAACCAGTCGCGTTCCAAAAATTCCTTGCTCCAGTTCTCCCTGTTGCTGATTGTACTGGCACGGGAATGCTCAGAGCAACCCGCTGCGTGAAGGTACCGCCAGAACTTGGGATCTTTTTACTCAGTAACAACAGTTGTTTGTTCTTGCCACAATCTCTGTTTATTTTTTCCAATATTACCTAATACAATTACGCATAGTTTACATCAGTGTCAACTCACGCGTTACGGTGAGAATTACATTCAACAAAACCAATGGCGAACGCAGTATGTGACACAACTACATTTAAGTAATAATTTAGGAAGCGTTAGTTAGCTCTATTGGTTAACAAAAGAATAGTTAATTAGCTAGGAATAGCGGCAGATTTGGGAGCCGTGAAAAGTTAAGCCAAGCTTAAAATAATAGCTGGCTTTAGCGCTCGTCTAATAACGTTAGTAGCTTTTAGTTTAGGAGGCGACTAAAAGAGCAGGTGCACGCAAGTGGAAGTGTTTCCCGCGTAATCTAAGAGTGAACGGATAGGCAAGATAGACAATTTTATAAATATCTCCGACTGATTATATCTCGACTAACATTAACTAGGCTATAATTTAATTAAAATCCACATCATCACATAATTTAACTAAAATACACATCGTCACGTGATCATCAGAGAACGAGGCTTTAGAAATGAGATTGGCGTGACAAGTGATATTTAAAGCACGGTCACTAGGTTTGAAAAATAGAATTCAATTTCGAACTCGAACTCCGATCTGTCGGAGGTCCTTTCTTATAATTCACTGTATAGAGTACGAAGCCGAGTTTTCTGCTACAGATCCCATAGTGAGCGGAGTCGATTATCGCTCATAGAAAACAAGAATAAGCACTGCAGTTGTTTTAGTAGCACCAAAATATTGATAGTTATTCTGTCATCGAAGCCGGGAGTATCGATAAAAGGTACTTAACTGGTCTGGACACTGCATTCGAATGGAACGTGGCTCAGGTCCGGGGGGTAACTCTGTAAATTTTTGGGTGGGGGTGTGCCGCTGTGACTACACCATTTTAGCTGCATTTTCAACCCTATTCTAGACTAAACATCGAAAAACCCTACCCTATCCTAGACATATTCCAGACTCGCTATTTTCCAGAAACTCGTTCACTATCACAGTTATTAGTTAACGAGGGTCAGTAAAAATGCCGTACTGCCCGCCGTACCGATGTTTAAATGCCATTTGCCAGTAAACCTTGTCTAGACTAAGTTCTTCACGCAACTGATCAGTTTCGCGGAAAATGAAACTCACGAATGTCTGAGTACGGTTTCGTTCCCTTTTCATGAAAATTGTGGGCGTTATTAAACTAAAGGCATTTTCACGAAATACGTCTCGTGCTCAGAACGAAACCACCCAAATGCACCAAATGTTTTGCATACAATCAAACTATTGCCACAAACAGTTGGTGCATGGTGTAACACAACAGTAAAACATTTGTCGTCTTCTTACGGAAAAGTACTAGCTATGTTATCATGGGAATAGTTGCATGCGAGTGTCCTATCTAAGTACAATCCTGTTTACGGTTTTATTGTATTTAGTGCTCAATTTCACACATCTCTGGCACTTGAAGTTAGTGTTATGAGCCAATTTTCAAATGTTTGCATGTTTCCGGCATGTGAAAGTTTGGCCGGATCCCGAGTAGGATTAATCTTGTTAAAGATTCTCCACAGAAGATTACTTACAGGAAACGAGGCCACCTAACCTCTCCAATGACAGGTTTACATTACATCTCTCTTGAATTTCGTTGACTTGAATTTTTTTTCAAAAATTTGGAATTCACAGAAGTAATGTATTCAGTCAACAGTTTTGTTATTTGTCTAGACTTAACTTGGCAAGCAGGCAGCCTAAGCGGGTCTGGTTAAGAGTGTACTAAGATGCTGCTAAAAAGTTCTCGTAAAACGTTTAGTTATTGAACTGAAATGTTCGTAAATTTAAGTGAATATAGTCTTATTTATGTTCTTTTAGAAAAAAAATTAAGCTAAAAATATTTTCAGCGGTTAGATGTTCACTTTTAAAGAATCATCAAACTGCGCAATTGCAATTCGCATGGGCTTTTATAAGGACTAAAGCTGACGATAAACACAACAGAAATGACGTAATTACTCAGTAAATGTAAAATGTTTTGGTTGGATGCTACTAAGTAAAAAGCTTTAGTGGAGAATTTCACATGTTTAAACAACCAGTCAACCACATGCTTAAGGGCATAGCACTAAAACGAAGCCGGGTTTGAACCTTTTGAAAGTTCTGCAAAAATAGTTGACTTAAGAAAGATAAAATGTCCATCGTGTTCGAGCGTGAAATCATGAACATTTTTTTCTTTTTCCCGCGCTCGTGACACGATGAACTTTTCATCTTTCTCGTTACATTATCGAGCAGCTTAAAATTTACCATCTTTATTTATTTGTCAAAAGCGTTCTGCGTGAGATGCCGTTCTACAAATTAAGTTTCTTTCACAGTTATCAGCTGCTGGAATGTTGCATTTACATTGCAAACAGCTGGTAGAAGCAACTACAGAAGCAAACTCAAATTATGATACCAACCAACGGTGGCTTTATGTCGCTTATGTTTAGTTGGCATTTGTGCTACTCCTTGGAAAGTGAATTATCTAAAACCGAAAACTTAGGGATGCAAAACTTACGTCAAGGTCATTAAAAATGGTAACAATAAGCTCTTCATCAATCAGGCTCGGAGGATACTGAGCTCCTGCATGATATTAACCAATAAATCACAATATGAAATACCCTTTATAGAAATATCCCCGTGTTATTTTTTGCACCATTTTTAAATGTGTAAAATGTCTGCCGGAATACCATTGCTGGTACTGAATGGCAGATCCTGGGTATCACATGAGCTGTAACTCTTTCACAGTCCCTGTTCCGCAAAATAATTTCTCTTTAGAACTGAATGACCGGTAGTTTCTTGGTGTTGCGGATGGTGTGATCACCAAAAGACGTAAAACAAAAGATTTAAAAAAGACACTGAACAATACCCACACCACAACACAAAAGCTAACCAACAATGGCTTCCGCAACACCAAGAAACACCCGAATGACCGGTTCCATGTTAACTTCTCATGTTTACTTCTCCGTTAAATCGCAATTCTTTCTGCCCATGTTTTAGGATGTTGGAGGTCATGGAACCTGAGTCTGATGATTTTCAGCCATACCCCAGATCCCCGGCTTGCATGCTATAGCAATATTACCATAAACTGGCTCTAAACCAAGCAGAGCTTTTGTTAAAAAAAATATGTATATTACAAGCTGTCTTGATACAGCACATTCATTCAGATTAGTGGTGAGTGGAATCCAGCTGGTTCTAACTCAATTATCCCGCGATTTCTTTTCTTCTTTGTCACCTCACGTCATCAAACATTCTAAGATCTAAACAACTTATTCAACGCGACCCTAATTCTTTTAGCAGGTTCTTCATATCAGCAAATTATAGTAGTAGTCGTCCCATTTTTCATGGAAATATAACAGCATTTTAAAATTTTTGGTGGTGCGGCTGAGCGTCTCCATATGTGAAACAAAAACAAGTATCTTTTACTCAGTTTGTAGACTTCTCTACTGAAAGCGAGGATGTAAATCAGAGGTCTTCCGGATCTTTGTAGTAATATATCAAACACTGTTTCATCAGGATATCCAAACACCGAGAAGTTGGCTGAAAAACGAGGATATCCTGATGAAACACTCTTTCTTATTTACAGAATTTCTCGTAAAACGCAAATTCGGCCGCCATGTTGGCGGTGTACCACTTTGGTACACCAAAACGGCGGAGAAATAATTTAAAGTTCTCTAATTATATAAACATTCTTTTCCCCATTAAACTCGGTTTTTAAAGATCGTTGGGCTTCAAAATTTTATCAAGTCGTTTCATCTGGCATTCTCTGGTGTTGCTTACAGGGCAGATGTAAACGATCTATTAGCTACAGACTGATACCGAATCCACTTTTCTGCGAATAATGGAATAACGCCTACGAGCAATAATCAGGCTATCAGTTTCACCGAAAAAAACAGCTGAAAATATTGCAAGTTTTTTTCATTCACATATTCTAAATCTTGTATTCGGCTAAAAATGGGTAAGGGCATTATTTTTTTACGAGCTGAATGAATGCGATCCAATTTGACAGCCTGAAGAAATCTAGCAGCAGTTGAAGTCAATTAATAAACTTGTCTTATAAAACAAACAAGATTAATCGGCAGCTTGACTGTATCTTATGAAAGTTAAATCTAATTACTGCCAGACAAAAAGTAATACAACAAAATCCTGTGCATAATTCCTATTTCTCAAGCGACCCTATTTGAAGTTCAGTCAGATCAAGATAAAATGTGATAAGTTGCTTCTTGTAATTGACTGAAATAACTAGAGAAAAAATGTTAAAAAAAGTATCAGAACGGACCTTGTTTTCCAGTATTACCAGGCCCTATTTTAGTTTTGCCCGGCTTAGTGATTTACTGAGTAATTACAATTCAGAAAAATACCTAGCATCATGATGGCGTGAATAGATACCAAATTCAATAATCCTTGTCCTCCCTATTGTTGGACTTACTGTAAAACTTATGCAGTTTTATTATGTTGTCTTAACACACTTTAGCGATAAGTTCGGCTCGCGCGTCGTGTAAAACAGGCTATTCCCCTAAGATTTCACCATAACCACATCAACACGGATAACGAAATGGAAAATTCGCATGATTCCAACAAAAGGCCATATATTGGTACAAGCTTTTTAGCAGAATAATGGGTATCCTCATCCAGCTCCAGTTATTGCAGCCGACCATCTTGCTACTAATCATCGATGTTACTACATCATGTTACTACATCGTGAGACAAGCGATAATTCTCTTTATTACTATGGTTCGTACACAAACAAAACATTCAGCCAGACTGTTATCGATGCTGAAATTGATGCATGCTATAAGTGCACCGTGCTATTCACTTGTACTACTAGTGTGTTTACAAAATCGCAAGCAAATAATAACTGTATCTCTTGGTTCCAACAACTAACCATATAACATCATGATCTCTTTACAATGCATAACATATTGTGTTTTAAAATTATACTGTTTTTTTTTTTTATAGTCGTTTATTTTAGGACGTTTTTTATATACAATGTGTAGCATGAAAATTTTACGGGAGTTTTATTTGTGGATTGGTATTTTTCTATTTTGCTTCAGTGAACACATTTGTACGATTTGGGACGACTGATATTGTCCCCTGGGAACCTTACTTTTACAAATTTGGATTTGAGCAGCGGGACATTAAAAAAGGGAACGAAACATAGTCTAGCCAACTTTAATTGCTTGCCTTGTTGCGGTTATGGCAAAAGAGTCGAACTTTTCACCTACTACAATCACTACTACATTCTTCGAGGGCAATACAGTACTATCCTACAGTGACTATCGTAAAAATTACCAACCTGTATCAATTATGAGAACTGTTGTTCTTTTTAAAAGTTCTAATTCGGTCCAATATCTTTAAAATAATGCTGCTACTTATTACAAAAGCAGAGTAGGGGATTTGACTGAATAGGGCAATTTTTTGCGGAGAATTCTTTTGCTAGAGTTTTGTTCTGCAGGATCTTTTGCAGATCGAGAGCAAAATCTCAAAAATTAGATCCCGCAAAAGTTTCATGCTACACGGTAGGTTCCACCTCCTAAAATCTCTTCTCATGGCGGTCTGTATTTAAGCTCATTATTAACTTTTTTTGCGAAAGAAAAAGAAAAGAAAAGAAAAGAAAAATATGGCTAAGGCATTGGTATTAACAACAAAAGTTAGCTGGATACAATACAATACAATACACGAACGCTCATAAAAAGGAAAAATAAAGGCAGGAGTTTTTTTATAATTCGTGAGTCAAAGTTGTTTTTGGCTGAGGAAATTCTTTTTTTAACGTCGGCCACTTTTGTCATCAGTTGAGTATTATACAGAAAGCCGGTTCAAAGGTGGAGCCTCTTCCACACTGAGAAATAGAATTAGTTACATTATATATCAACAAAACGAAGGGTTCTGATTGCAAGTCTCTTGAATGACTTTTCTAAGCCGAATGAATGAGTGGATCTAAGATAGTGTGTTTAACAGCTTGTGGGGAGTTGTCTGACTGTTTCCAAGGGGCTGTAATTTTCTAAATTTCTTAAAACGGAATCGAATTGTAAACACTTTATCTTGCACGGCGGGAATTTCCTTCTGTTGAAAACTTTACAAAAGCAGGAGACAAAAGTCAATAGTTTCCGCATTTTGCAAGCTTAACGATGCCTGCTTCTGATGCAATTATACTTAATACAATTATGATAATGAATTAAGAGCTAAACTGACGCACCGACTCTTACTACTCTGTCAAAAAATAGATGCTCAGAACATCCAGCCTAAGGGTTTGCTTGGAGGGAAGTGCTAGAGATTGCAAAGGACAAACGCTGAGAAACCCCCAACTAAAAAACAACAGATTAAACGGGAGAAAAAGCATGCGCGTATAGAAGCTATCATGGATATGTATACAAGTATCTTTAGTTCTGCAGTTAGGTCAACACTCGTTTCCAGTTCACGCTTTAGAATAAAAGAAGGAAAATGATATGCCTCAAATCCGAATCGTTCGCACCATAAATAATATCCAGATCTACTACGATGCATTACACCACTGACCTAGGCCGCTGTATTTTTACCATATTTATAGGGTTACCCATAATGATAAATGAAAGCTAACCGCCCTAAACATTGTTAAACAGTGCTAAACGCCAAAACGCTAATCTTTGTATTCCCTCAATTCTCTGCTTAATAAATGAGGTTCTGCTTTCGATCTCGTGTACGTCAGTACTGTAACATAACGATAAACGATTACTACATCGTGTAAACCTCGTAAGGTGTCCAATGTCATTTCAGGGATGGAAACGACTGTTAACTGCAGTACAGTATACTGTGGAATAACCAATTTTTGTCATCAATTTAAATTTCTATCAACTGAGATCTCATTATGTGTGTATTATTCTAGTCAGAAGTAAACAGTAAAACAGCAACAAACACCACATCATTTAATGCTGTGTGTCTCCACAGGTAACCCAAGCTCCTAGTGTGAGAAACCGTATATTGAATATGAATGTCTTTGTGAGTTTTGTGATATGAGCCATCGCGTCACTGAGAACTGAACCGTGTTCCACAACAGCGCAAATTATAAAGGTTTGTATGGGAATTAAATGAATATATTATTAGGAACAGTATCGGGAATAAAACAATTACAAAACTCACGGTCAAGACAGTCAATATACGGTTTCTCCGGCACTACGAGCTTGGATCATCTGTGGTGTCTCAGGCGAAGATTGGAAGAAGGATCCTTACATAATTGCAATTGAACACTCTTCCGATTACACTTTATTTTTTACTTTTTTTATTTTAAGTAGTAGCTTAATTAGCTCAACTGAAAAGTGGTGTCAGTGAGAAGCTTCCCATCTGATCTAAATTCATTCTTTTATTATGTTTTTTTTCTGTTTGTGCTCTGTTATCAATGTACTTGAACTTTTTCGGTTTATGTATTATGTATCAAACCCCCGTTTAGCGGAGATTCAGTACTAATTAGTTTTAAGGTCAATGTCGTTATATAATTTCTCTCTGTTGTCTTCGCCATTCGCTCTTTTCTTTAAAGTAGGCTACAGTTAGTTTATATTCTCATTTCAACAAGAAAGCCATAAATAATGTCCCACCCTGTGGTGCCCGTGTTTAGAATGGAGCTAAAATGTTTTAGCGTTCTCTTTAAAATAATGTGTTAAATGTCCGCAAACCGGCCTTCTTTAAGTCATGACAGGCTAAGACTGACTGACGCTAGAAAATGATCTGTTTTCGTCTGGCAGGATTTCAGCTTTCTTTCACTTTCGATTCAGTGATATGATATAATCACAACGAGTTATTTCTATACTTCTTAAACATCTTTTATGGTGTTTTAAAATCAGCCAGCTATCCAACTTGCATGAAATTACACAGTGGAGTGGGAATATCTCTAGTGACTTAGAACCCACTTGATTTGCAAAAACAGTAATCATGTATTTCCTAGTATATCGTTTTATAGGCCTTTAAAGGTAAATAAACTGAATGAACCAGCAATCGTTTGGGCCCATGCCATTTTTATGGAATAATTAGAGCAAGAAACAAAGATACAATAGCTTCAGGTCTACAGGCTTTTTGACTGCATTATTTTAAGTGACGTAAGTGCATTTTTTGGTAAGTGCACTTTAAACACCATCTAAATATGGCAGTGACCAATTCTTCTCAGTAACATTGCTAGCATTCCCTCATTCTAAAGAATTTTAAGTTCTGATTACTTTTTGGGTTTCAAATCTAGTTCAATTTTTAAAATTGCTTTCTTTTTAATATAACAAAAACTTTGGCAACTCAGTCAAATTTACAAGTTGCAAAAGTGTCAACACTGAGATCTTCGAAGAACAAAACAATAAGGAAATATAAAACTAGTTTCCGCGTTGGATACGTGCAGTTATCTTCAACTGATGAGTCTATAATTGGAGCAATGAACTTTGGTCATAATTTATTGCGTGCACATGCGATACTGAACGAGCCGATGCGCACCAAGCCAATAATATGATTTAACTATTATTCTAAAGATAACGAAATCAAAAGCTCTCCAGGTTCGATGTGAGAGAGACCTCACGGAAGCTAACTACATCCATGTATTTCATATAGTTTTATTGTTCCATGTTATATCCCGGTTTAGTTGCATAGAATCTTGAATTTATATGCAATCGACGTGGAGGGTCAGTTTCACAGGAACCGAGGAAAGTAAAACTGACTAAAATTAGATACAGCCTATGACGGTTGCACTGTGCACTTCGGCGACTTCATTTCATGTTCCGTTTATCAACATAGAATCTAAGTTTAATTAAATCGGTATTCAGTAACGGGGTCACAAACCAGCAGAAATGAAAATTAAATTGGCGCAACATCCTGGAGATTTGGAAGAATCTTATACTGCATGTAATAAGGTGGTCATTAAAAAAATTGTCACGAGACAAGCAAACAGACACTGAAGCCAAGATAAAATATAAAACTGTCCCGCCCAATATATGATTACTTTTTAAATGGATGTTTTTGGTGAATCATAATATTAAAGCAATAATATTCCCTCGCCTCCAAAAAAGAGGGAATTGAACAAAGAAGCACGTATTACATGCCACTAAACACGTTCTCTTTCCCGCACAATAACAAATAATGCCCCCATATTTACCGCAATGTGTCATGTTTCACTAAGACGATTATGTGGGCGTATTTAGGCACTTGAACTACCAGCAAATGGTAAGGCGAGACACCACTTACTTTTCTTTTGGCACTGTTTGATAAATGACTTCTGACCACCACTTAAAGTTTGTTTTCAGTGGCTTTGTAGAATAACTTATACTTTCTCACACAACCAGCTTAAAATAGTTAGTTGATAAAATCAAAGGGGACAGACAATTTTCGTTTTACAAAATCTGAGCTCAGTTATGTCTCTGAAACCTGAAATTACTAATCAGCAAATAAGTTAGCTCATCCCTGAGAACAGCTTCCATTTTTTTTTGGCATGAACAGCAGTAATGCTCTCTTCATCTCAATACGATTAAAGCAATCTGGTAAATAAAATAAAAGATTCTTTGAAGGCCTTGACTATCAACACACTTCTGATATTGACAGACGTTCTACTCAGTGCCCCAGTACGAAATCATAATGACATCCTGCGACATTCATTTGCGTTTAGCGCCTTTAGCAGCAACAACTTCAAATAGAAAATATATGAATATCAAGGTCTATAAAATAGCAACTCAACAATGACTAACTCATTGTTTCTAGGTTCGGCTGTGGCAGCAAGTTACTTTCTTCAGTCCACCATTTACAATAATACTATTCTCCTCGTGTAAAGGCTTGAGGGTCGTCAAGCACAAATCTACCTGGAACGTGAAAAGCCAAGACGGCCGCCGGACGCGTTTTGGTACCCTCTGTCATGCAGTCCGTTGATCTGAGCTGATCCGCTTATTACCTCGACACCTATCTGCTCATTTTTTTGTGTTAACGGATGATAAGACCGCTCGTCAAGTAAACGTTCATTATTTTGGAGCCTATATCAAACCGTGTGGAAAGGAAGAGAAGGAACCAGACTCCCCAGTACCTTTTAAATTAAAGTCTATAACACAAACTTAATTCCGTGGAAAACAGAATCGTGAAGGTAATATATCTTATCTATGTTGCGAAATAGCGAAAGATGCAAGGTGAAGAGGAGAATGACTTTTTTAAAAATGTAACCAAGGAATTAAAAAATCCAGCCCCGTCAAGAATGCGTGGGTGTATATCGAGGATACAATCAGAATAAAAAGAATTATTTACTGACGGCACATCAACAAACACTCAGACAACAAAACATTATTGCCCTGGAAGAATACACGAGGAAGGTGGGCGGAATGAGTTACACGATACATGTAGAGGAGGAAGTCGAAGGAAGAATAAATAAACAAATGCTGCCTGTCGCTTAATGTCTTAGGGTCTTACAAACGCCGTTTGGTTGTACAAACAAACAGAAGACTTTGTCAGTTTTTCTACACTATTATCAATGCTATTCCTCACGCTTGGAAAAACAATTTAAAGCGGCATGGTCAAAATAACCTCAAAGATATGGCACAATCGATATCTTATATCCACAAGTTCTATTTACT